>JAWCTZ010000933.1:0-27971 GCA_036850595.1 Rhyacichthys aspro | reverse complement strand
AGCACTACAAAAATGTAGAAAGTTGAAGATGAAGACAATATTCAGTTTAAAATTCAAAAAAAAATACTGTATACATTTCATTATTTTTTTTTGTAATTTAAAAAAAAAATTGTAATAAACCTCATACTAACTGGTGTGTATGTACATGTAATCTGTCCAATGTTCCTTTTTTCCCTAAAAAAAATTTTTTTTTGAAAATCTCATACACTTTTGAGAAATATGAAGTATTATTGTCAGTATAGCTAAAATTGTGACAAAAAGTATTGAAATCATATCGTATCGTATTTAAAAAGTGTGGTATTGCCCATCCCTAGTATGGGTCAAAGGCATGAGTCCCGCGTCAGAGCACAGGTGAGCGGATGTGGAGGAGCACCTTTTTGTCAGAGCCAGTTCAGGAAACTGAGATAACATGTCATGTGGACTTGTGCAGTGCTAAAGAGGGGAGAACTGTTACCTGTCAATTCAGACAATGGCTTTGTAAAAATATGAAACTTAAAATTTCACAGAGCTAAGCCCTCTCACTTTCAGTTTTGAGCTCTAAGTAAGTTTCTGTCCCCTGGGCGTGTTTATAATGGATCTGCATGCTCCGTATTACAGACATTTAGATGATGCTATAGACATCACACTTTATATTTAAGACTGGCACCATGAAGTCTATGTAATGTCCACTGTAACCAAATTAGACATGTGTTCTTTCTCTCTTTCTATTCATTCAGTCAAATTTTAAGGGAATGTTTGTTTTGTTCTGCATTATAGTAAACCACATTGTTGTGCTGTGATTGTTAGCAGCACACACATTTACAGTTTAAAGCACATAAAGCAGTTTACTGGCAACCCTGCTGCCAGTACATTACTGTAAAACAAAAAATATACAGCAAATTACTGTAATTCGTGCCAGTGTTTCATAACAGTACCATACTTTACATAGTAGGACAACTGTACAATTAGCAGTGCATTGCTGGCAACCCTGATTCCAATATCCTACTGTAAATTTACAAAGCAATTGTTTACAACATAATCACTAAAGCACTACCTTAGCGCAAGAGAGAGAGGAGTGACGTCCACCTCCTTGGCTTATTGTGTAATGTCCTCAAAGGTCCTGACAAATGAGCCGGTTTATCCAAGCCGGAGAGAAGTTCATATTTTGATATTTCATTCTGCTCCTTTACATTCATGATATTTTTCCATATGTTTATTTGTATTGTTTTGTTCATGGAATGAAAACAAAATAAAAGGAGACCCTGGGTCCACTCCATGTAGAGAAACGCAAAAACTGCCAAGAGGACACCAGGATGAGCCAAGACAAATGGTGTTAAAACAAGTTCAAATGAGTTAGAACAAGGCATTCACTACACTAAAAAAAGGTGGCCACTTTATGCCTGAACTATTTGCGTCTTTTTTTAATTTTATTTTGCCAAGACAAGAGCACCATCAGGGCCATCCACTACCCAACAAACAGCAGGCCTTCTCTGGTCATGATAAGTCCACCAGGAACATAGCTTTGCAGGGAGCACCTTGGGCTTTTGTTAAGTTTGAATTGGAGTAATGGGAGCTTAATTGGTTTTCAGTTAATGAGGAATGAGTGGCAATCTAAAGTATGAAAAAGTAATAGTATTAATAATTGACCAATCACCCCCTGTTGTGTATCATGTCACTGCCCGGGAGAGTTGTGTAATAGAAATACTAAACAAATATCAATGCTCTCAGATCAGGGAGTTTGCAGGGAGGGGCATATCCTCTGAATGGAGATTTTCAGCAGGTTCACCAGCACCATGGCTGCAAAAGAGATGTACAAATGTAACTAATTTCAACAGTCTTGTATTTGCAGAACTTTTTAACTGCTCATCTGATAGTGGGTAATGCATAATACCACTATCTGTTTTGATGTCTATTGATATGCTGTACATATAACAATCCTTTCCATTTTTTGTTCATTGCTCTCACACAGCTACTTTTCTATCTTATACAGCATAGGTGTAAGGTAGACAATTGACAATGCAAAAAGAAGAGTCTGTAGTATTTGACAGTAGTGCAAATTGAGTCCATAAATTATGAATGTTGCAGGTATGGATTGAAAACACAAAATCATTGACTGGACCATTGTTGCCAAACAGAGCAGCATATTATATAGCATATTATGTCTCTATCTGTCTCTCTCTCTGTCGGTCTGCCTGTTTGTCATCTAGGACTGTCTGTTTCTCTGCCTGTCTGTTTTTGTCTGCTTGTCTGTCTTTGTCTCTCTGACTGTCTTCTAATCTCCGTGGCGCCTCTTAAAAAACACGATCAGACAGAGTCTGAGCTGGAGCCGCTGTGACAGCCGCTGCCTGATTGGCTGCCAGTCGAGTCTCTGCGAGAACTAAGCCATGATTGGCTTCAACATGTCGAGACACAGACGCGCACGGCGTCTTGTTTTTATTATTATTTTGGCGTGCAAGAGGGATAGGCGGGATATACCAGGAGACAGTGCGGCTGAGACCAGGATAAGCCTGAAACGCCACGAGCTCCGCACAGTGGCAAACAGCGGGCTGGTTACGTGGGAGGCGCGGGGTTGCACATCCAGCTGTCAGCCCTCTGTGCTGCACAACCAAACCTCCTCTGTCCTCTTTTACTCAGCACTCCAGTTAATGTGTAAGTATAAAACTGTTCCTTTTTCTCCCTCTGGTTCTCAAGCCAGACAGCGTTTACTTATAGATGTACGCTTTTGTTCTTAACCAAATGCCCTGTGACATTGGTTGCATGTTCTCTGTGTTTTTGATAGGCTTAATACTCTGGATAAACTCCAGGCAGAAGACAGTAGATCCCTTTTTTCTGTCAATAAGAATTGCAAGGCTTATTCATTCCATCCTCTCTGTCTTGTAGTGATATCAGGTTGTGATGACAGAACCTTTCTTGCTATCTTTATTATTATTGTAATACATAAATACAACAAAATTAGAGATTTGCTTATTTAGAACTTTAGGTTGCAATTCTTTTGATTGTACACACACACACACACACACACACACACACACACACACACACACTTAAACTTACATTTATTGTCAAACACTGCAATAAGATCTAAAAGGACTAGGACAGAGACCAGTCCATTATCTGAAGCTACTTACAGGTCATTGGTGACTTTGACTAAAGCTGTGTTATGGGGGGCGCCCCTGATAACTAAGGAGTTCTGGATTTGAGTCTCGGTCGGGTCATTTGCCCAAAGTTATTCTCCATTCTCTCTCACCCCATTTTCTGTCCAGCTACTGTTAACTATCAATAAAGGCCAAAAAAGTCCCAAAAAAATCATCTTAAAAAAAAAAAGCTTTTACTTTGCTGTGGTCTAACTGAAAATCTTCGAATAGGTAATTATCCTGCAGGCAACTGCATAACTGTTTAACTACAACTGTGTTGAGGATTTTTGAAATAAAAAGGAGATTTGGATAGGTCTATAGTTGTAACTCGCCTTCACTGAGGATGGGTTTTTATCAAAAGGTTTAATCACAGCAAATTTAAAGGACTCTGGGACATTACCTGTTTCCTGTCTTATATTGAAAGTTGTTTCTTTAATTAAGGGGAAGATCTCTTTAAAGTGTTTAGAGGAGATTGCATCTAAGATACAGACATTTTAGGGAACGTAATGATTGAGATTATTTCATTTAAGGTTACAGGGTTGAAGCAGTCTAACATTATAAATGGTTTGATTTGGCCTCTACTGATAGGGCACTATCCTGGTCTGGGCTAGTGGGGTGGATTTGATTTTTATCTCAGATTACATTATTATTTAAAAACTGGAGGAAGCTGCCACAGCTAAGAGATAAAGAGATACTAGGTTATACTGAGCTGTGACTGTTTGTCAGACTGGTCAGTGCTGAACAGAAACCTAGGATTATTCTTATTTTCTAGTGTAGAAGCCTTAAATGGGGCTTGCTTATAAATTAGCCCTTTAACAGTCTGCTCAACCATTTGGTAGAGCACATTTTGAATCACTGTCTCTCATTGAAAAATGTATTTAATTAAACTCAGCCTTTTTGAGCCATCTGTACAATTCGGTTAAGTTATGCAATGCAAAAATAAAAATTCCTCTAGAGGTCATTCTGCTTTTTTACATTTAGTCTTCTCACTTAGTCTGATACCAGGAATTTGGAAATTGAAAAATCTCTTTAGACATCTGGACAATTTTTGGCAAAATTTTCATAGGTAAGCTTAGTTTTCATCATTTAACACGCTACTTAACAGAATGATTTAACTTGATGCGTCACAAAAACATCTTGTAAGGATCTAATAATTTTCCAAAACATGCCTTGCATGGTAAACCTTGCCGTGGAGTGACAACTCGACCATTTGGAATCAGGTTGGTAAAGTTATGGTAATCTCAGTAAAATTGTCTGTTCATGCATTATTGTTAATATGTTATTTGTAGTATTATTAAATTATATGCAGACATTTACATAGCCTATAATGGTGCATACTTCAACGTAAATTCAGCACCTGAAAGGATTCTTATTAACTATCATGGGCTCTCACTTTGAGTTTGACACCACTAAGTTAGTGCATTTCAAAACAAGTTTTTTTAATTTGTTCAGTGCAAGAACAGAAGTGAAGATCTTTAACACAGCACAGTTGAGAAGTTAGACATATCCTCATGGGTCTTTTTTTGTACATTTGAGAGGTGATTGGGCCGGGTGATTGAAGTGAGTGATTGAATTGTAGTTAAGAAGTTAAGTGGATTTTAAAAAAATAATTTAGACAGACAAGTTGTCAAGTTCTGTAGAGCAGGTTCTCATGGTAACCTTTTGGTGATTTTGAGAGGGGAAATACATAAAGGCCTCAGTATATTTTTGACAATACAACTGTTACATTTAAAAAGTAATATATGCAAAAAATGTGAGTGAAGTTCTTTTGATTAAACATGTTTTACTTGACATGACTTGTTTTCCAGCAATTGTCCCTTTTCTACTTTCTTTTTGGTAGGTATTAAATTATCATATAAATGTTATTATACATTTATCATTATGTATTAGGTACTTTTACCATTAAGCTCCATCTCAACCATTTGGTAGAGGTCTATATCTTTAAAAACTAAGAGGTCTGAATTTTTTATTATTATTAGTTCACCAATAAAAAACAAACAAAAATTTTTCACTTTTTTTATTTGGAGTGAACATGGCTACCGTGTTTCAGTTACGGACATTAAATCTATTTAATGAACACCAACGAAATCACTACAAGTGATTTTAACAAACTAGATCTAGCATTTAGTGGGCCAGAGAATATTATGGCGTCCATATAATTTTGGTGAAGGTACACACTAAAGCTACGTTCACTTTGGTAATGTCTGACTGGCGACTTTGAACATCTTTACCGCTGACGTGAATAACAATTTGCCTGTACCTCTTCTTATCTCTTTGCCAGAAATTTTAAATGTACCTCAGTGCTGCCCATTCCGGTCTTTGGATAACACCTACTATAGCTGCCTTGGGTACTAATTTTCACGTTTCTCAAAATCAAGCTTCCAATTACCTGAGTCCTGTTCTCCGTGGGGGCATTGTTGGGTGGAGAAAATCTGTTTGAGAAATGAACAGGGCGATGATTTGGCTTCGTGAGCTTGTTTTTGGCGCTCTTCTGAACGGTCACAAATTTATCTTGTTGTCCAGGCTGCTTGGGACTAGCTGGGAGACTGCCTGAGCCACTGCCTCTCTTACTGCAGTCCAGACTCCCTACGCTATGGAATCTATCCCTGGAAGGTAGCTTTCGGGTCACTGCTCGTATGGTGTGCAGAGAGTTGCAGGAGATTTTTACTATGTTTTAAGAGTTTTGATTGCTTCATGTTTTGAACTGTATCTTGTTGTGTGTGATTGGAGCCATGTTATGATCTATCAGCGCTATTGGGGCAATTAACTGTCTCCTGTGTTGTTGTTAGCGTCTGTTAGCCTGCGCCACTTACATCTCACCTGTCTGGAGTAATGGATTTTACTGTCCCCCTTTGGATTATCTTGTTTCTTCTATTCTCTTTGGACTATTTTACATGTGTGTCAAGTGGTCCCAGCCTCTCGGATTATGACAGTCATCGGTTTACTTATTCAAGAGACTTGTTGCTGCAGCTTCAGCCTCATTCTGATTGAGGTGTTTTCACTGGGCTTATTCCTTGCGAAATACAGCGAGACGGCCCTTCTAGTTTCTCTCATTCCTCCCGCAGTAGGAAGAAAACACACAGAGGGAAGAAGAAAGCTGGAGTCAGAGCCAGACTCACGTGCGAGGTTGGCAGCTGTCAGTACTGTCTCTTCTAGTCGTAAACCCATTGAAATTGATGTTCTTGTAGGGTTTATTAGCCTTACTTCTGAGAATAATTAGTTTAAACAATCCTGGAGCACCACTTGACTGCATCAAGAACAAATTAATGGCCAATATTTAATTGATCTGAAGGGGAAGAACTTTTACCAGTGTAAAAACAACCTTACAACGACATAAGATTAAATATGGTTTATTGAACAGGATAATATAATTCACAAGGGGTGGACTTTGGTAATGAATAAAGGGAATAATACGAGGTATGAGTACCAACTTATACGACACGAGATAGAAAAGGTAGATTGAGGGAAGATGGAATATCAATGAGGTAGCTTATTGTAACAAAACAAGACTAGGTTTCAGTATTTAGCTACGGTTGAGCGAAAAGGAATGACTATTTTAAAGTGATAAAAGATAGCCGTATTTGTTAAGACGCCAATTCTATGTCAACTGTGCGGGGTTACTTTGGTCTGAGCGGAGGCAGGATGAGAGGCTGGGATTTCCAAGACGATGTTACCAGAGGGTTGCTCTAGGGACGAGGTCTAAAGGCCACCGGCGTTGTTCGGGTCCTGAAATCCTTCGGACTGACTCTACGACCAGGAACACAGCTCCGCAGTGTGGTTCAGCTGGAGACCGTATGGCTTTGGTCTCCCAGTTAAAGTCTCTTGACACAGGCCCTTGGAGGTCAATGGATGGCGCCAGGTGTAGGCTATCAAAAGTCAATCCACGCAGACAGCAGGCCAGATTTGTAGTACAAAAATTAATCCTAAGTTTTGAAAAATTGAGGTTGGACAGCAATTACAGTTCAAATTAGGCTTGGAGTAACTTCAGTAAAAACAATGGACTGGAAAAGTGTATCCAAAGGAAACGGACAATTGAAAAGTAGCAGGATGCGCTCAGGTAACAGGCCCATCAAACATGTGTCCTGGAGACGAGCGTTCTGCAACAAAACGTTCACAGGTAAAAAAAAACAAAAAAAAAAAACGAGCAGTGACAAGAAGAATTGACAAGAAACGAAAAAGAGTAGAGACAGAACAAAAGATATTGGGCCTTTTTATATATATTTCTAAGTGGGAAGGCGTAATGCAGGCGTAACTTTTGTTTTGCGGGCTAATTTACCTAATATATGCAAATTAGGTTAAACTACTGATATTCCACCACCTCACAACAAAGCAATGAGGAACAAGAAAGACATATGAACACATTAAACACAAACGTAGGATAAATGATCCTTAAAGAAAACTTAAGTGATAATAAATGCATGATTACATGTGTAAATTATATGCAGGTTAATAATACAGTAATAATAATAATAATATGGTTACATGTGACACTTTTATTACACACATTAATTATTATTTATTTTATTAGGTTATAGTGGACCATAAATGAAGCAGTCTCACGTCCGCTAGGATCCTGAAGACCTGTTAGATTGGAAGAAATTTTTATTCCTTACATGAGTAGGATTTTGTTTGTTCCAAGGTTTTCAGAATGTAATGAACCCTTTAACAGTGTCCTGTAGATGGAGGCAAAGACTGAGAGTCCACTGAATGTCTGTTACCTATCAGACAAACTTGAAAGACATTCCATTGCTTATCTCTTTCTGGTCCATGGCTCCACAAACACTGGTATCTGAAATTTATGACTCCTCTGTGTGGAAATTGTCATATTAGCGACACCAGTTAATCAACATATTCCATTTGGTGGTTAGTTTTCACTTCTTTCCCTGAAGGTGTAAACAAAGGATACAAGCAAATGGACAGGCTCCAACTTAAAGAACAGATGTCTTTAGTCAACCTACAGGCATACAGCTTCCAAATGGACTTCAGTGTGGTTTGTAGGGTAAACATGAACCACCTAGATGCATAAATAACGGCACCTTTTTTTGAAAAAGAGTCGCTATAGGGGTCTGAATAGTCGCTAAATATAGCGACAAGTTGCTAAGTTGGCAAAACTGGTACTAGTGCCGTGCACCCACAGACCTTTACAGTCAAATGGTGTGGCTGCAGCTGGGGTCCTTCAGTCATGTGGTCAGCAGTCATTCAAAAAAAAGCACCCATGGCTGGTCATTCTTCGCCTGCACCGTTACCAGACAAAGTAGCTCCTCATTAGGAGGCAAAGAGGGAGATTTGATTGCCACTATCTATCAATGTTGGCTAAAAGGAAGTGCACATATGTGCTCAAAAGTGTCAGCAGGCTCACTCAACTTCGCAGGATTGTTTTAATACAGCCACATTGGAGGGTTTTCGTGCGTGAACCACCCTTATAAGGTCATGCCACATTATCTCAATCAGACTGAAGTCCAGACATTGACTAGGCCACTTCAAAACCTTCATTTTGTCTTTTTTAAGCTGTTCAGAGGTACACTTGCTGGTGTGTTTTGGCTCATTGTCCTGGTGCAGAACCCAAATGCGCTTCAGCTTGAGGTCACGAACTGATAGCCGGACATTCTCCTTCATCTCCAACATTAATGGTTCCATCAATCAAAGCAAGTTGTCCAGGCTCTGAAGCAGCAAAGCAGCCCCAGATCCTCACACTACAACCACCACAAAAGTTGAATGTTGTTAATGGTAAATATTTTGCTAAATCGACTTTTCTGAGCTTTTAACCATGTTGTAACGTTGTTTCTACCTCGTTTGTGCTTACCAGCCAAACGGCAGTGCAGAGTACCCAGCCTTCTTGCTTGAAGATGCTCCAACCGGGGACTCCATTGTTCTACTGGGGGACTTCAACGCCCACGAGGGCAATGACAGTGACACCTGGAGGAAGGTGATTGGGAGGAACTCATAACCTTAGTTATTTCTGTTAACCATAAGGAATCAATCAGGTTGTTGCTCCTTCCCTCTCCCCTTGCTCCTATTGTCCTAGGGATTCCTTGATTAAAACTGCAAAACCCTCAGTTTGATTGGGCCTTGGGTTCAGTAACTAACTGGAGTGTTTATTGCCGTTTAAACTGCCTTCATTCTGCTTTAAAACCTAGCTTCACACTCTGTGCCCCCCTTTCCGGACCACCTGATCTCTCTAAAGTTCCTCCTGAATATCATGATTTGTCAGAAGTGCTTAAGAAAGACAAATCACTCCCTCCCGCCTCACAGACCTTATGACTGTGCTATTGACCTTCTCCCGGTGCCCCCTTACCTTCAAGCCACCTGTATAATCTGTCTCCTCCTGAAAGAGAAGCCATGGAGCAGTATATATATGATGCCTTAGCCTCTGGACATATACGTCCATCCTCCTCCCTCTAGATAAAACTCTTGCATCGACTACCGTAGTCTCAATGATATAACTGTAAAAAATAAATATCCACTGCCACTAATTGACTCGGCTTTTGAGCCTCTTCACAGTGCCACCATCTTTTCCAAGTTGGACCTGCGAAACACTTACCATTTGGTGTGTATCAGAAAAGGGGATGAATGGAAAACTGCGTTTAACACACCTCTCGGGCACTTCGAATACCAGGTAATGCCCTTTGGGCTCACAAATGCCCCTGCAGTTTTCCAAGCTCTTGTAAATGACGTGCTTAGGGACATGCTGAATAAATTAATTTTTGTCTACCTGGATGACATTTTAATTTTCTCAAGCAATATCCAAGAACACATCCAGCACGTCCGTTTGGTGTTACAGAGGCTTCTGGAAAACAAACTTTATGTTAAAGCAGAAAAATGTGAATTTCATGTCCCATCTGTAAGCTTCTTAGGATTTATTGTTGAGCAAGGTAGACTCAGAGCAGATCCAGCCAAAGTTCAAGCAGTTAGAGACTGGCCCACACCCACCACTCATAAGCAATTGCAACGTTTTTTGGGCTTTGCTAATTTTTACAGACACTTCATAATGAACCTCAGTCAAGTGCTGCTCCACTAACTCATGTGACATCTATCACCTCTCCGTTTACCTGGACTCCAGAAGCTCAAGCACCAGTTTACTATGCCACCAGTCCTCATCCATCCTGACCCGAGTCAACAGTTTTTTGTGGAGGTTTATGCATCAGACTCTGGGGTGGGTGCTGTCCTATCTCAACGATCCCCGGACACCACCAAAATACATCCAAGCGCATTCTTCTCCAAACGTCTTTCAGGTCTTCAGATCTTATCTTCATTCAGCTCGCAGACTCAACTCATGTCAGGCTCGTTGGGCGCCGTTTCTGGGAAGATTCAAGTTCACTTACCGCCCTGGTTCCAAGAACACAAAGCCAGATGCCTTGTCCCGGCATATTATCTGACTGTCCTGAAGTCCTCCCAGAACCTATTATATCACCTTCTCTATCTTGGCCGCAGCTCATTGGGAAATTGAAAAAGTGGTCTCTGAAGCCCAACACTCTGAATCTGACCCTGGGACACTATCGGCTTTATGTGCGTCGTCCAAAACACAGCAGCCAGAATACTAACAGGAAGAGACGAGAGCACATTACCCTAGTTTTAGCCTCCCTCCACTGAATTCAGAAGTTCAAAATCCTTCTCCTTACTTATATGGCCCTCGGATCTCAGAGACCTCATAGTGCTGTACCGTCCTAACAGAGCACTCTGTTCTCAAAATGCAGGGTTACTAGTCGTTCCTAGAGTTTCCAAAAGTACAATGGGAGTTAGAGCCTTCAGTTTCCAAGCTCCCATTTTATGGAATCAGCTCCCAGCTCTCATTAAAGAGGCAGACAAAGTCTCTACATTTAAGGTTAGACTTAAAACTTTTTGCTTTGATAGGGCTTATGGTCAGGAAACTGTTCCTGATGATATTATCATGGACTATATTTGGTAACACTTTAGATTACGGCCCAGTACTTCCCCGTTACTTACTCTTCATGTAAAGAGAGGCGATTAGCTACAGGATGCCTAATTTTCGTCATAAAATAGCGAGTAGTAGCCAAAAAAGTGTGCAGCGTCGTCACGCAAAGACAGGGCGTGCGTAAAGGTGCACGTATACGTGTTTATTAGTGTTTATTAGCAAGTGAGGTAATGCACTAAGTAACGACTAATTATCTAAAAGGAATAGGGAACAAAAGCCAAAAACTCTGCTAACTGAATGTGCAGCGGTGTCAGACTGTGTCAGACTGTGTCAGGCTGCGTCGTGTGGAGGCTGTGTAAGGAAGAGGGGCACAGGCAAGAGTTTGTGGAGAAAGTGTGAATCTCTTTCATTTTAGCGTGAGGTGATACTACACTATATGTGACGCCTAAGCTGAAAACCCTCACGCATAGTGCGCAGGTTGCATCAGGCAGAGGTTGTAAGAGAGGGGAAATGGGATGCCAACAAAGATAATGTTGTTATATTATTGGTAATTTTAAAGTAACCACGACAATAACCACGACATGTCCTGACAAGACACAACTGTAAGATTAAATTAATATTAATACAAGATGAACTGGGGTTACTTATTTAAATTTTTCCTCCTCAAAGCCCCCCTCCCCCTTGTCTGTAGCTTCCCAGTTCCCCCTTATGTATGCATCAACATAGTAAACATGGTATTTCTATTTTATCGTCCCATTACTAAGTGGCATGGCAGATAAAAAAGCCACTGTCAGTAACTCAGTCATATAAATTAAGTAGCCTAATTACAATCAAATCTCTTTACCCCTTACACTATCTCCTTATGTCTCACAGTAAATAGTTTATGCACATGGAAGCTGTAAACAAGAGAGGATGACATGAGGGCACAAGACGACACAGAGTTTTTTTGTATTATTATATCCAATACCCCTTAATTACACACTATGCGCCTTTATTACAATTTGTGACCAGTCTGTCCTAGAGTACTTACATTGTAATTACACCTATTCCTGCTGGAAGGTGGGGGATTTCAATGCTCATGTGGGCAACGACAGGGACACCTGGAGGGGCGTGATTAGGAGAAACGGCCTCTCCGATCTGAACCCAACTGGTGTTCTGTTATTGGACTTCTGTGCTAGTCACAGTTTGTCCATAATGAACGCCATGTTCAAGCATAAGGGTGTCCATCAGTGCAAATGGCACCAGGACACCCTAGGCCGGGGGTTGATGATTGACTTTGTGGTTGCTTCATCTGACCTTTGGCCATATATCTTGGACAATCCGGTGAAGAGAGGGGTGGAGCTGTCAACTGATCACCACCTGGTGGTAAGTTGGATCAGATGGCTGGGGTGGAAGCCGGACAGA
This sequence comes from Rhyacichthys aspro, assembly GCA_036850595.1. Classification (NCBI taxonomy): domain Eukaryota; kingdom Metazoa; phylum Chordata; class Actinopteri; order Gobiiformes; family Rhyacichthyidae; genus Rhyacichthys; species Rhyacichthys aspro. The sequence continues at coordinate 15,581 of JAWCTZ010000933.1, read as the reverse complement.
CTCGGCAGACCCAAACTTACTGTGTGGGTCTATTGGGAATGTCTGGATGAGTCCTCTGTAAGAGAGGTCTTCAACTCTCACCTCCAGCAGAGCTTCGACCAGATTCCAAGGGAGGCTGGAGACATTGAGTCTGAGTGGATCATGTTTTCCACTTTCATTGTTTGCACGGCCGCTCGGAGCTCATGTGCCTGTCATGGCGGCAAACCTCGAACCCAGTGATGGAGGTAAGGATGCCGTCAAGCTGAAGAAGGAGTCCTATCGTGCCTGGTTGGCTCGTGGAACTCCTGAGGCAGCTGATAGGTACCAGAAGGTGGTTGTGCAGGCAAAAACTCGAGCCTGGGAGGAGTTCAGTGAGGCCATTGAGAAAGACTATTAGTCAGCCTCAAAGAGATTCTGGCAAACCGTTCGGCGCCCCAGGAGGGGGAAACACTGTTCCACTAACACAGTTTACAGTGGAGGTGAGCAGCTGTTAACCTCGACTGTGGAAGGAATACTTCGGGGATCTCCTCAATCCCACCGACACATCCATCATGTCCATCACCCAAGCTGAAGTCACAGAGGTAATTAAGAATTGGCAAGGTGCCAGGTGTGAAGCCTTGAGTACCTCAAGTCTCTGATACTGTGGAGCTGTTTTGGCTGACATGCCTCTGCAACATCGTGTGAAGGTCGGGGGCGGTACCACTGAATTGGCAGAAAGGGATGGTAGCCCCTCTTTTTGGAGGAAGGGGGCCCGGAGGGTGTGTTCCAACTACATTCCTCAGCCTCCCCAGGAAAGTCTATGCCAGGGTGTGAAGAGGAGAATTCAGATGATAGTTGAACCTTGGATTCAGGAGGAACAATGTGGTTTTCATCCCAGTTGTGGAACCCTGGGCCAGCCAAATGATGCCGTTTATTGACCAAAATTAACAAACATACATCATTTGAATATGGAGATTGAATCAACAATAAACATGAGTATAGGAGTATAACAGGAGTATATTCATGGATTGAAACAATAAACCTTTTTTATTGAAGGTGGAATATGATTTTACGGGAATAAATCGATAAAATTGACGCAGTTAATGAATTTAGAAAAACAGTCAAAGAGTTAAGCTAAATTTTAGTTAAGTTTAATCTTTATGCCAACTCTGTATCAAGTAACTGTGTAGATCTTACTGGAAGAGCCAAGGCTGGAGACAAGAGGTCAGAGGCCTGGAGCCAACAGGAATGGTGGTGATACCAACGGGTCCAAACCTCTCGGTACTGCCGATGATGCTTCGGAGTTGGGTCCCCAACGCTAGCTGACTGTTGTGGTCCTCTGTGGATGGCACTTGGTGGATCTACTCTGGGTTCATTCTGCCTTGGGCTGAGCTGCTGCTTGCCGTGGGTCAGAGGTCAGGAGCGTCTCTGGTCTGTGAGACGGGCTGCTGATATCTGCCTTTATAGACAGCTGAGTCACAGTTAAACCAGAATCCGGCATAAAGAAAGTTAAGTCTCAGATGAAAAATGCCAATTGGAAAAACATTCAGAGTTCTTGGTAGACTTTTAAGCAAAACAGTTTCTGTATCAGCGATTGAACCAAAAATCGTTTAAAAACACGTCCTTTGGACAGGCAGAACCTAAGAAGGCTACGCTGAAGAAAATACTCTCAATAGTAAAAAATAACGAATTAAACAAAAATGAGTGTTCGGTTGTTGCTCTGAAAAACTGAAGACAAAGAGACGAACAAAATCTACTGAAAAACTGGACTGAACACTGAAAAACTCAAAACTGAAAAAGAACTGAACAACTGTACTGAACTGAAAAGAACTATGGGAAATAATTCACTGAAAAGAACTGAGGTGCCAACACCCTCTAAACTATTATCTTTTTGGAATTTAGAGAGGTGTGTCTACGCAATGGCGGGAAGAGTTTCTTTGTCCAACTAGGAGGGGGAGTTAAAGATGATCTCATGCTAAGGCTTCATATTACCACCTTCAAATATTGTGGAACAATTAAACACTCATTTGTCCCCAAAAGTATCAACAACATATAGTTCCAATAACACAGTGTATTCAAACATTAAGCAATGTTTCTATGGTCAATAATTATAGTCCTTTAGAATATACATATGTATTCACAGTTAAAACAACATTTCTTTAGGATATATGTGCATGTATTCACATTGACAACATAAACAGGAGAAATAAAGGTAAGGCTTATCACCTTTATCAAATCTTTAGCTCAACAAGGTAAAAGTCTTTATGCATTAATGAGCAACTTTTAGTCTGTTAAAGTTGATCCTTCAATGTTTATTCAAGTTTGGTCTTTTGGGAAGGAATGCAGGCTCATAACTTATAGTGGCGTCATCCATGCTAAACACAGATCATGCCTTTCGTCAAGGAAAGGTCATTCAAAGTTGTAAATCCGTCGAGTTAAAGCCGTGTTCACAAGAAAGAAATTATTTTAGCGGCTCCGGGAAATTCCGCATGTTCCTGAGGTCAAAAGGTTGTACGCTACACACCTATGGTCATGAGCTCTGGGTGACGCCTTCCTAGAGAGGTGTTATGGCTATGTCCCACTGGGAGGAGGCTCCGGTGAAGACCTAGGACATGCTGGAGGGACTATGTCTCTCGACTGGCCTGGGAACGCCTCAGTATTCCCCCAGAGGAGCTGGAGGAAGTGTCTGGAAAAACTTAAAAAAAAAACTTATCCAAGGCCCTCTTAGAGGTGACAGATTAATGTATTGTTTGCCTGATGAAAATATATCACTTCCAACAAAAAACAAATATGTTTCATGTTTAACTATGGGCGGGATATCACATCTCTGACCTGACTCTGACCTGGCCAAGCAGTAACCGTCATCGGTCAGGTGCAACACCTATTCTGGGTAAGTTTTCAGTTTTCAGTATGCCTTTCTGTGAAATAATGCAAATTTTTAACATAAATAGTCACATTCAGTTGTTGTAATAACATTGAGAAGAACTTTCAATCACTCTTTCGGGGTTGGCAGCGGTGGCTAACCTCATTTGAGTTTTTAGCTTCTAGCCACAGAATGTAGCTAAGTGTTATCCTTGCTACTTGTGCCCCAAATAGGCACGTTGACTTCACCCTTATCTACATGCGAACGCAGTTTGACTGTGCTATATTACCTTCCCTCCCCAATTTATCTGTGTAACATTTTTGATTATTGTTACAGGTTGTCTATATTGACTATTGACTATATTGACTCATTATAGAGGGCAGATTGAAGTTAAATACAGGACAGGAAAGACCACATTTGCACAGAAACACCAAGTACATTCAAGCAAAGTACAGTGCACAATATATAGTTAGTGCCCCTGGCAGGTCAGTTGATTTATTTTGTCTTTGTCTATTTTGAGGCTGCTTAACAGGTCAGTGTCAAAGAAATGTTGATTTAAGCAATAACACTTGTACTTGTAACACATTTGGTGTTATTAGACAACTTAATGGAAGATAGATTAACTTTTAATTTGACGTGTAATGGCCACTTACTCAGAGATGTGGTCCACATGCCTCATGCCGGTGCCATGAGGCATCAGCTTGTTCAGCCTCAGTGTTAAAGGTGTGTCTGTCAGTCCGCTGGGAAAAAATCTCTTAATCAATTGTTTGCTCAAATACAACAATAAAAGTAGACAGTGGTTCATACTTGACACATGGTGTATCGCTAAATCCCTATCCGTTAACATGGAGTCTTACCATGGCTAGCCATGGGAGCTCAAATGTGCGCCGCTTGTGGAGCTGGTCCCGGCGATAGTGTGGCTAAAGAAGAGTGTTTGCATGTAAGCTAGAGGTATGCTCTGGAAAGCAAAACTGTTCAGCATTCAGATTCATTATAAGGCGAATCACAGAACTGCTGGGTCTGGGTGCAGTCTGGTACAATAGAGGGCTTTGGTGCGGCTTTCTTTCTCCAGTGCTGTTTAACATGTTGGTGATAACACATGGTGTTACCATTATATGTTTGACTATTTATGCGTTAAAATAGAAATAATCGTTGTTATAGACCCTTTAAATGTTTGTAAACATTCCAGCGAATTTTGTTGGGGGGGCTTAGCTGGAGGCAAAAGGAGGCCCTGGAGGCAAAGTGTTGACGTTAGCTAATGAGCTGCTTTGGAGAATACTTTTAAAAATGGAGGCGGAAACAAGTAACGCTAGTCATTTAGTTTCAAAATATGTTCAGTCGTTTTCTGTGAGAGACCATGAGAGTTACTTTTCGCAGCTAATGCTGGCGGATGGAAGCAGACTGGCCGATCCTTACACCGTACGGGAGTGGCATGATGACCTGCCCAGGCTGCCGAGGGTGGAGAGGCCAGACATCTACACCTATCTCATCGAGACACCAAGTGTTTACAGCCGAGAAAATCTAAGAGCCTATAAATCACTGGACGCTTACAACTGTTATAAATGGACATGTTCAGCAATTACAATATTACAATTTATGTTCAGATCTGGTTTAGTCCTGGACTGAAGCTACATTTATTACACCTAGTTTAGCCCTGGTTTAGTCCTGGACTGAAGCTACATTTATTACACCTAGTTCAGCCCTGGTTTAGTCCTGGTTTGAAGCTATTTTTACGAAGACAATAACACTCGCTAATGTGCAAATGAAATGTAGCGGTAAAGAATCCGACATTCCCCTTAATGAATTCCAGTTTGAACATAATAACCAATACAATATTACACAGATACTTCTAGATAGATTCTTTATGATGGTCTCTGTCCAAACTTTGCGTCTAATTGCGTTTAACCACAACTGTCTTCTTTTTTTGTGGTGGACAATATTGGCTGGTGTACGGTAAAACTTTAGTTTTGAGCCACTTTTCCTCCTGTTCTGATATCCGACAACACAACACGAAGACATTTTATATGCAACGCTGGTGGTAGCTAGTTCTGTCTTCCTGTGATTTGCCTCCAGGTAGTGCAGTGACGTCACAGTGACGTAGGCGGTTTAGGGGCCTGTACTATAACATATAAACATAAATATAGTATAATATGTTATAGTATCACATCAAATATGCACATCAAATATGCACTTGAATTAGTCTCTTTTTTGTAAGGGAAAAAGTCAATTTTCTTTCCACAAGGACGGTTGGCTCATGATAGGCCCCTAACACTCGTAGCCTGTGCTTTAAGGGGGTGCTGATCAGGATGTTTTTAGACTATAGACTCTCATGATATAGTTAAAGATGTCTGAAGTTTCTTTATCCACACACTACAGCACAAACACAAAAACTGGAAGCTGTAGTGAGAGGTTGTGACCAGCATTCACCTGGTAGAACATGTTGCTGTTCCAATGATGTTAGCACAAAGTACTATAGTTTTGGTGCATGTATGCTAAAATGACTAAATCAAGCCTTTCCCTTTACAGCAGCATTATGTCCGTGAATCCTCCAAGCAGTAACGATGCCTGCCTCAGCATTGTCCACAGCCTCATGTGCCATCGTCAGGGTGGAGAGAACGAGGGCTTCGCCAAGCGGGCCATTGAAAGTCTGGTCAAGAAGCTGAAGGAGAAGAAAGATGAGCTGGACTCACTGATCACTGCTGTCACCACCAATGGAGTCCATCCCAGCAAGTGTGTCACCATACAGAGAACCCTGGACGGCCGGCTGCAGGTAGATGGCATCCTTTTGTGCAGAGACTCGAAGCTAAAAGCCCAACTAGTTAGTTAATCCAAATCCCACATTAGCCACTTAAAAAGTAGTGTTGAGATTTACTAAAGAGCTGCAGTTGTGGAAATGTTTGTAATCCTGTGACTGAATTAATTGTATTTGTGAAAGTCTTTGTTTCAAAGCTCACATTCTGCTGCACAAATAGACTCAGGTTTATACCATACCAACACTGATGTTGTGGAAATAGGCAAAAGCACATTAAGGTATATTTATTCAAAGCAGCCCTGTGTAACTTTAAGTCAGTAGCACCTCTCAACTTTTAGCCCCAAAAAGTATATTCTCATAATCATTCAATGGTTTCATTTCTCACCGACTTTGTCTGCACACGTCTTTCTCTCACTCATAAGTCACAGCTCATGGACATTGTCCAGAGAAAATGAACTACTCAAGAGTCTCTTTATTTCAATCCTGTGTTGTCTATGAGTCAGTTCCAGGATTCTCTGTAAACCTCAGTGGTGGCTCATATTTATACAAAATGACTTATGCTACGTGGCTTTGCATTGTCTTTCTTTGGTGTAGGTATGGAGAGAGCCTGGACAGAGGCACATTCACTACATTTTACTGAAGGTGGGATTCTAATATATACTACTACTAAGAGTAGAGGACATGAGGGTTCTGTAACAGAGGAACTGGTGATTTTGGATATAGTTTAGTTAGAGACTTAACAAAATGATTGCCTTGTCTGAATAAAATAGGAAAAACGCACTCTTTCAACATGTGGGAGTAATTTCTCCAACTTTGTTGTGTTTGTGCTTTCAGCTTAGAAAGTCACAGTGTCAACATTATCATTAACTTTTAATGCTATCGTTGGGAGGCGTCCCTCCAACTGAGCAAAACTGCTTGGGGCGCCAGAGTGGACAAAAATAGGCCATAGAGGGCTAAGGTGTGACTGCTCAGCCACAACTCAAAAAAATTGCCTAACGCCGAACACCCTGGTACGGAAGCCCTGAAAAGCAAGAGCAAAAAATAAATAAATAAATAAATCTGAGGACCAGTTTCTAAGTTCGTTTTTCTTTTCATTATTGCCCCTGAAAGGCAAGAGAAACATTTTCTGGCTCTGCCTGGCAAGCGATAATTTTTTTTTTTTTTTTTGCAAATGCTCCAGAGCCAAAGTGTTTGTGTTGTAATACTTGTTTTAAGCACTAAATTGCTATGGAATTGTGTCCAATTAGCTCACTGGGTTGAGTGATGGACTAGTAGACCATGGTTCAAGATGCACAAGGGTCAAATTATTTACTTTTAGGTGTTATGCTTTTTGTCTAAAATGTCTTGAAATATGTGTTGTATAATGGTTAAAAGGCAACCATATTGTCTTGACTATTCAGACAAAATAATACTTTCTTGGAAAACAACATGGTGCCCGTTAAAACTTATTTACGCAGGGTGAATGCGTGTTTAGACATAAACAAGACTAACACACACAGGGATCGTTCCACCAGTTGCCACAATTACATGTCCTTTCTTCAACAAATTGAGATAAACAGCCACAGCAATATTGTAAATCCATAGTAGACTGTATTTGTAAGTGTGTGGTGGTGAACTCAAATGCCCAAGACCAGAACAAAACGTGAGAATCAACTTGTCTTTAATTATGGAGGGAGAATAGTGAGCACAGGTCAAGAGTTGGAGGCAGAGGTATGAGGGCGCCACCTTTGGACTCAAGAGGGCCCTGGGGTTGAGAGCGCTGACCTTGGGGCTAGCTCTGAAACTTGGGTGCGCAGGTAGGAGGGAGAGTGAAGAGCCAGGTGCTGAGCAGGAATATGAGCAGGATAACAGGTGTACTCACTGAAGTAGCAGAGGCTCAGCAGAACAGGAGAAACTGGAGTTTAGTTGAATGAGAATTAGAAGTCTTCTCTGGAAATCCATGAACAGGCTTGATGTTCTCCTGCTGGAAGCAAAACAATCTGGCAGAGAAGAGGTGGACTGTGACTGCTTATATACTGGGCTGGCTGATGAGACAATGACTTTCAGATGTGAAGGCAGAAGTAAGGTGGTATGTGAGAAAATCTGGAGTGGAATCCACACAGGCCATGACAGTATTATGCCTCAGGCACAAGCTATTTAGCTGCTATGAATTATCATCACTACCACAGAGAGAATGTAGGGCCTACCTTTAATGGTAAAACACCCCTTTCATGTGAGTGGAAGTATCCTCCATTCCGAGTCTAAACTGATAAGCCATACTGACAGAATACAATTCACAGATAAAATAAAACCCAACTCTAGACAATATGGTTGCCTTTTGACTATTATACATTACATATTTCAAGACATTTTAGACAAAAACCATAATACTCAAAAGTATATAGTTTGAGTCTTGTGGATCTCGAATCGTGGTCTCCAGCGACTTAGTCAATCACTCAACCCAGTGAGCTAATCGGACACAGTGAATTCTACAGCACTTTTGAGCTTAAAACAAGTATTACAACACAAATAGGCTCTGGAGCATTTGCAAAAAAAAAAAAATACAAAATTTGTTCACTTACTCGGAGAGTTGGCCACTTTATCAGCCAAGGATGTTTGAGTTGGCGGGGATTTAAACTCACAACCTTCTTGCTGTGAAGCAGGAGCACTAACCACTCTGCTACCGTGCAGTCACCACCTTATTTTTGTAAATTTATTTTATTGTATTTTTTTATACTATACGTTTTTTAATGTGCAAGAAAATAACAAAATACAGTTTTGTTTTGTTTTTTTGCAGTGGTATTTTTTCTTTCTTTAAGACTGTCCAACACAAAACAGGATAAAAAAATAAATAAAAGTAACACTAAACTGCAAAACTGGAATAAAATATAAATAAATATATGTCAAGTCAAAATTTGGTTCAAACTGGAGAATTGTTTTTGAATTGAGAATCAATTTTGAATCGTGAATCGAAAAATCATGAATCATTTTTTATCGAATCATGACTCCAAGAATCGATACGAATCGAAACAAGACATTCCAAAAGATTCCCACCCCTAAAGTCCAGGCCTCTTCTGTCAAAGAAAGGCCAATGTTCTGCTCCCAAGCCCTTTTGAGTTCCCTGCTGGATGGACTCAGAGACATGACCCTTTCCACAGTCCATGGCAGTTAAGATCATAGGCAGTTGTGAAGTAATAAAGTGCCTAATTTGAAGATGGCTGTAAAATTCTGAGATAGGAAGGTCAAATTTCTCATCAAGTTGTGTGAATGACGCCATGGTGTCTACAAGCAGATCTGCTTATTGCCACTGCCGAAAACTCGCATTGGTTAGTGATGGTTTGAAGAGGTAGTTTAAAGAAATGGAAGAGCGAGAAGCTGCAAAGACCAAAGTGCTTTTGAGCTGAGCCCATATCTTAATAGAATGTTTAAACACTGGGTGGTGAGACCCATGCCATATTAGATGCAGTGGAAGGCACTGGCAGAGGCAAGAGGTAAGAGAGGTAAGGCAAGAGTGGCTAGACTAATTTATGGACAGAGACTTATACCCAGTCAGGGCAGTCAGGCTGATCATAGAAAAAAGGACCAATGCAAAAGGCATTGCATGTCTGCTGCCCGTAGTACAGGGTGAGATTTTGATTTTTAAGATGGATTTTGTTTAGATGTGGTCACTTACCTTGCCATAAATAAGAGGAAATAATTGAGTCCAACTGCTAAAAAAAAGAGCAAGGAATGAAAATTGGTAGGGATTAGAAAAAGTACAGGAATTTTGGCAGGGTGAGCTTTTGGAGCTTACTCATCCCACAAGGGAAATTGATAGAGTTTGTGTCTGATCTGATTTAAAAGTGCGGCAAAATTTTCTTAATAGAATAATCTTAGTGTTTTTATGTGACTATAAATCCAAGAAAGGAAAGCTTGTTGTACTAAATCTTAAAAGTCAGACTGTGTGTTGAGTTCACTGTTGTTAATGTTCAGCTTGTACCCTGTGAAACTATTGAAGTCACTGAGCAGAGAAAGAACGGAGAGAGTGATTTGGTTGGATTACAGAAATAGAGCAGAAGGTTATCTATGTAGAGTGAGACCCTGTGTTTCACGTCTTGTCTCTAGATTCCACATATATCCTTTATGTCCCCTTGCAGTTGCCCTGCAAGGGCAACTGCAAGGGGCTCCATGGCCAGGCCAGAGAGCATGGGGCTCAGCGGGCAACCCTGACAGGTCCCACGATACAAGTTGAAAGGTTTAGACAGTTGGGAATCAGTAGGGATCTTTGCAGTGAGTTGGGAGTAAAGTATTTTGATCTATTAGGTCAGTCCAAAACAGCTTTGTCCAGCACAGCAAATAAGTGAGTCTATTTGACCCGAGCGAATGCTTTTGCTGCATTAAATGAGACCACACACTCTGGCCTATCCTCATGAACAGAGTCGGGAGAATGTTATGCAAGCTGTGGGCCAGGACCTTTGCTAATATCTAGCATGTGTTTAAGAGAGAGATGATACAGCCTCAGTAAAGGACTTTGGTAAAACACCTGTTTTGCAAGACTCTGAGAGGACTGTGCCTAGTAATCAGTCCCTCCAAGATTTCGCGAAGTTGCGCAAAATATTCTCTCAACCTTTCTCTCCGTTTGTAAACTGTCCCACCAGAGAGGGAAGAAAAATAGACCTGCTGTATGTGTGTGTAAGGGATGCTTACAGCTCTTCACCTCTCCCCCTGCAATGTGCCTCTTGTGAAACATTTACCCACAACTTCAATGACTGTGAGGAGATGGACAATGAGACACTTCAGTGCTACTTTGAGGTGACTCACTGGACGGATACATATGTAGTAAACATTTGTAAAGAGAGAGAATTAGGCTAAGTGATAAAGTTAAATTGTTTCGGGGTACTACCTCAAAGAGGAAAAGGACAATAAAGCCTAATATGAATTTGAACATGAGTTCTTAAGCCAGACAGTGATCCATATATGAAGTGAAACAACCACAAACTTAAGCTAAATTAGTCAGAAATGATGACGTTTATTGACCAGAATTAACAAACAGACGGCATTTGAATATGCAGATTGAATCAACAACAAATAACAGAGAGTACAACAATAACAAAGAGAATATATTCATGGAAACAATAAACCTAAATCTTGTTGAAGGTGGGATATGATTTTACGGGAATAAATGGAAAATTGACGCAGTTAATGAATTTAGAAAAACAGTCTAAAAGAGTTAAATTAAATTTAAGTTAAGTTGAAGTTAAGTTTAATCTTTATACCAATTCTGTATCAAGTAACTGTGTAGATCTTACTGGAAAAGCCAAGGCTGGAGGCAAGAGGTCAGAGGCCTGGAGCCAACAGGAATGGTGGTGATACCAACAGGTCCAAACTTCTCGGTACTGCCGATGATGGTTCGGAGTTGGGTCCCCAACGCTAGCTGACTGTTGCCTAGAGCTGAGCTGCTGCTTGCCATGGGTCAGAGGTCAGGAGCGTCTCTGGTCTGTGAGACGGGCTGCTGATATCTATGCCTTTATGGCCAGCTGAGTCACAGTTAAACCAGAGTCCGGCATGAAGGAAGTTAGGTCTCAGGTGAAAAATGCCAATTGGAAAAAGAGTTCTGTGTAGTCTTTTAAGCGAAACAGTTTCTGTATCAGCGATTGAACCAAAAATCATTTAAAAACACGTCCTTTGGACGGGCAGAAGTTAAGAAGGCTACGTTGAAGAAAAATACTCTCAATAGTAAAAATAATGAATTAAACAAAAACGAGTATTCGGCTGTTGCTCTGAAGAATTGAAGACAAAGAGACAAATGGAAACTACTGAACGAGTGTACTGAACACTGAAAAACTCAAAAACTGAAGAAGAACTGAACAACTGTTCCGAACTGAACCGAACTGAAAAGAACTGAGGTGCCAACACCCTCTAAACTATTTTATCTTTTTGGAATTTAGAGAGGTGTGTCTACGTAATGGCGGGAAGAGTTTCTTTGTCCAACTAGGAGGGGGAGTTAAAGATGATCTCATGCTAAGGCTTCATGTTACCACCTTCAAATACTGTGGAACAATTAAACACTCATTTATACCCAAATGTATCAACAACATATAGTTCCAATAACACAATGCATTCAAACATAAAACAATGTTTCTATGGTCAATAATCATAATCCTTCAGAATATACATGTGTATTCACAGTTAAAACAACATTTCTTTAGAATGTATGTGCATGTATTCACATTGACAACATAAATGGAGAAATAAAGGTAAGGCTTATCACCACTATCAAGTCTTATGTTCAAAAGGTAAAAGTCTTTATTCATTAATGAGCAACTTTTAAATCTGTTAAAGTTGATCCTTCAATGTTTATTCAAGTTTGGTCTTTTGGAAAGGAATGCAGGGATGAGGCTCGTAATTTATAGTGGCGCCATTCATGCTAAGCACAGATCATGTCTTTCGTCAAGAAAGGTCCTTCAAAGTTGTAAATCCGTTGGGTTAAAGCCGTGTTCACAAGAAAGATATTATTTTAGCGGGTCCGGATAATTCTATATGTTCCTGAGGTCAAAAGGTTGTATGCTACACCAAGTATGTGTATATTTGGATGTCTGCTATGGCTCTCCAGATCAATAACTAAATTCTTTCACTCGTTTCCTCTCAGGTGAGCTTGAGTGACAAAATATGCTCACAATTTTCCTGGACAGTTAGATGTGTTTGGTACAGCCTTGCTTCAATTGGAGAAGACTTGTCCTGGGTTTCTATCTGAATTTGTCAGTTAGCTTTTCAGTTTGCTCAGTTTGACATACAGCGAACACACGAAATGAGAGTTATAGGGCTGAATGTTGGAGAACACTCCTCGTGGCTACTCCACTGGTTCTTGGAATCACTCTAAAGGAGACTCTTAAAATACAAGCCAATTCAAGGAATTGAGGTACAAGGAATTAAGTTTTACGCCTAATTTACACTGACTGCTGAACAGATGCAACGGCGGCCCGCACGACGCCGCTAGGAATAGAATCCGTTGTAGTCAGTACGAGCATTTACACCAGCTGCGGTGTGTTACGTCTCCTGATCCGAGCTCCGGAAGGTTTCCGCAAGAAGTCTATTTTTTCCGGACGCCGCATGTGGATTTTCATGAAGTTGAAGAAATTACAAGTGCAGTGACGGGGTCCCGGGGGTTATTTGAGACCACGGACGACGAGAGATTCATCACGGAAGTCCCAAACCACACATATGATATTTCACATACTTTTTATAAGGACAACACCAGAAAAGAGAAGGCATGGAGTGAAATAGCTGGAGCTCTGGGATATACTGGTGAGTTTTTATCAGCACCTCTCTCCTTACATGGATGTTATCACGTGAACTCAACTCTTCAGTGTGAATCCCTGTGGTTTTGTGGTCTCGTGGATGCAGATTTCCGGACACGCACACACACTGCACCCGGTGTAAATGTCAGTCCTTGCGGATTCCGTAAGGAATCCCTTTCGCAGTCAGTGTAAATGAGGCGTTAGTCTCCTGAACTTTACAGAAGTACCTTCTCTCCTGGGAGGCTCGGTTTAATTGTACTGTCTTCTCCTCAGGTGGCAGGAAGAAAGGGCTTTCCTCATGTGATTTATGCACGACTTTGGCGCTGGCCGGACCTCCACAAAAATGAACTGAAGCATGTCAAATTCTGCCACTATGCTTTTGACTTGAAGTACAACAATGTTTGTGTCAACCCCTACCACTATGAACGCGTGGTGTCTCCAGGCATTGGTGAGTTAGTGTCACAGAGCTGCTGTGAGTCACCTCATACTCACAACAGTTATAAATCTTTCATTGTGTTTGTTTTTGCTCTCATTTTTTACAGTTGGCCTTAGCCTTCAAACTTCAAGTGAGTTTACCTTTTTGTTATGGCCAGAATGTGCATGCATTGTAATAAACTTTAGGGGTATTTCATGACGTGAGCTAAACCTAATAAGTCTCAATCACCAGGAAACTTCTGAAGGAAGTTTTGTCTGTCCTGGTTCATGACTTGGTCACAGCAAGACCTGGTCTAATGTTTTGTCATAACAATGAACTTTAATAACCACAACCATAAGACCAAGAATAAAATATTTAGATTTAGCTAAAAATTCACACAAGATTGGTAATGTTTGTTAAAAACTTTTGTGTGCTACTAGCCTTGAAAGAGATTCAAGACTGCTGTGTTTCATCACTCATATTCAAATCTGTGTGTTGTTGCTTTTTGCTTCCTCGGTACACTTTGTGACTTTGCTGCTGCTGCACACTAAATTCAGCAGAAAGCAACTGTCTTACACTCCATTGATTATTCTCACTTTTCTTCTCTTCTTCACTCCTATGTTCACTGTACTCTCAAAGAGAATTTGGGTTAAGCTGCTACTTTCTGCGGCTTTCATGGCATACCGCTGAGAGACTAATCTGAATGCATAGTACATTTGCAAGAAAAGCTATGCTCATGCCTTGTTTAGACACTGGACTCTTGTCTATGGTGGCCTTCAAAGATCAAGTTAAAGCACAACAACAAATTGCAATAGAAGGCAGAAATAATAGGTCCCTAGTGCTTGTGTGTGATTAGACAGGCTGCGTCTCAAAGCTGTTAACATGCGTCCTTGATGCCTCGACTCTCAAGGCCTCTGGTCCCTGTGCGCCATGTTTAGTGGTGTCCCAGAGCTCTCTGCTCCAAGGAGCGATGAGGAGAACCGGAGGAGGATTCTGAGAGGAGGCATAAACGAGTATACACTGGAAGCGGAGGTCAAATTCACGGCGGAGGGGAAAACCGCTCCCACTCCACGTGCTGTTGGACAAGACGCACAACAAGCATCTCTTTTGTTTAATTTATAAAGAACTTTAGCAGAGACTGGAGAATTTGCAATGGTTCATCTATGAATGTTATAATAATCATAATGATTATAAATGTATATTATTATATATTATTATATATTATTATCACCTCTCTGGTGGCTCCTTTGTGGGTGGGACTAAGATGAAAGGAGAGAAGGAGAGTGAAGGAATTGAGTGTGTATCTTAACAGCTTTGAGACAGAGAACAGAGTTCAGAGTAACTTCCTTAAAGGAAACAAGAAGTGGCTTTACAGGTGGAAAAAATAAAAAGAGCAATGTAATGCATACAGTAATCCCATGCAGGGTGTCATTGTGCACTCTACATAAGAAACTATGATGCTCTGTGCTCAGTCACTCCACTCATTTGTTCATCTGTGAAACACCAACAACTCCATCAGCAGAAGTGCACTGTGGGAGCAGGAAACAGGAAATGCTTCTTATTTGTCCAGTCACTCTTTGTTGTGGGGTGCACGGTAGTGGAGTGGTTAGCGCTCCCGCTTCACAGCAAGAAGATCGTGAGTACGAATCCCGGCCGACCCAAAAAACATCGTTGGCTGATTTTAGCCAACCCAAAAAACATCATTGGCTAACTCTGTCTTTCTGTGAGGAGTCTTCCCGGGATCTCCGGCTTCCTCCCACCGTCCAAAGACATGCATGTATAGGTGTATTGGTGACTCTAAAGTGCCCCTAGTGGATGAATGTGAGAGGTGAATGGTCCAGGTGTACCCCGCCTAAGGCCCAAAGCAGCTGGGATAGGCTCCAGCCACCGCGACCCCCGCGGTAGAAGATGAAATGAAATGAACTTTTTGTTGTCCCTTAATGGCCACTGTACATTTTAAAACATTTTTGAGAAGGCTGCATATAATTTTAAAACAACACCCACAAAGAGATCACCTATTCAGGCTTTCACTTTTTTCTTTGCTTTAGTTAGCTTTAGGGATGCAACGATACAGCTAGCCCTCAGTTCAGTTTGTTTCAGATTTTTCATGATTTGGCTTTGATTTAGTTTTGTAGAACATTTTTCATTATTAAGATTTTTTTAAGACAAAATTAAATTCACTAAGCAATGTATCCACATCATGTAAGCTATAAAGTAAACAAATAAACCTATATGAAAAATAGCTCTTCCAGTGCTTTATGCAAACATTGGGAAACACAGTTTTCTTGTCATCACCAGCTCACTATATCTATATCTACAGTGCCTCCAGAATTATTG
>JAWCTZ010000932.1:0-27975 GCA_036850595.1 Rhyacichthys aspro | reverse complement strand
TGGGCACATGGGAAATTCAGACAAAAACAAATACAGATTATTAAGAAGAGAAGAAGAATGAAAAGGGTCAAATTAAAAGAGCAGGTTTAAAATCACACAGATGTCCTTAATAGTTCATAAAACAGCAACGTCACATGAAGAGCTCCTTCATAAAAATAAGAAAAAGGCTTTAGATCAGAATTATTTGTTGAAATTTTTGATTTCATCTGTGAAACAAAATGTTCCATCACCATGTAACAACATATTACATATGACGATCCTTAAAAAAAGCAAAACCTTTCTTGTGTCCTGAAATGACACTAGATGCATGCGTTTAATGAGAGTACAAACTGTCGAAGCAGAAAATTAAGATGAATGCACATTACACGCTAAGTGTTCTTGTTGCACTTGTTCGTTTATATAAAGTGCACTGACTTGTTCTACATTGCTGTATTCTTTATTCAGCAATGCTAAACTACAACCTTCATCCGGGCTTTACTATTATGGATTTTAATGGATGACTGTGCAGCATTTACAGAAGCTTTGGCCAATCACAGGCATGTATACTTGAAAAAGGGACACACCTATTTGCTGTTGGTCATTGAATTAATCAGAAAGATTCAAACACTGGTCTGTTTCGACAGAGAAAATGCGCTAAAAGATGTTAAACGAGGCGGAAATCATTGAATGATAGCATCGGTCTAACACTAGAACAGATAGATAGATTTAGATTCATGTAATGGTTTAGTGTTTTATGATAGCGAGTTAGTCCAGTTTAACTTTTAAAGCAAAGCAAGAAAGGTCTCCAATTGTCAGATCTGTCAATAGGCCATTCTCAAGGTCAAAGGTCAACCCCACTGAGACAACTATTAATTTAATAACATGGACCCGAATTGCCCGGTAATAATTACAATACCACAAAAATGGCCCCCGTGCCAGAAAAACCTTACTAATCAATACAACAGCAGGATAAATTAATAAATGAATAAATACATAGATTTTTGTCTCTGAAAAGTATATTCTGCAATGCATCTTAGCTTAATAAATGAGACTATATATACAGTACATCATTTCAATGTGATCAAGACCACTTCAAATGAAAGTATCATGACCAAAACAGCACATAAAGTATGAATAAAGTTATCCGTATGAGAGAATAGTCGACATGTGCACGAGGAGGATCTAAGAGCTGTGTCATGCTGTTTGTGTAAAAGTCCTGAGTTATTGCAGGCACATGGGTGGAGATAACCTTTGGTGAGATCTGGCAGTGGTTTTAGGCTTCACACATATTCAGACCTCACAGCTTCATCACAACCACAGCCACAAACTTATGATTTACTCAAGTGGAAGAGCCCACATAAAGTTTACAGAGCGATAAAAAGACACGCCGTGGCAAGTCTTGGCAACACGTGCGAGTCATCTGCAAAAAGCATCGAGTACATGCATGATATCACACAAATACAAATGACTCCGATACACAGAATATGTTTTGAGCTGTACAGAACTGGAACTAATGCAGAGAGCGATTAAAAGTTAGTTCAGAGATTCTACAGACGCAGTGAAAGGCATCATCATCATAAATTTCCATCTTTGTAATTGATAGGCCGTCTGGGGAGAATGGAGCATTCCTGTAGTCTGACTCCCCTGTCTCATTTTCACTAATAGGACATAGCACCGGGGAGATTCTGGCTCGGCAAAAACAGGAAACGCATATCAGAGAGAAGTCAGGGAGTGTGAGGAGTTATGAAATACTGTATTTTACCTGTACATGCACTGTTAGTTGAATTAAACTGTATTCTTTGAGTTTTAATGAGTGATGAGAGTTATGTAAGTGTATTGTCAGGGTTTAAGTGTGTGTAGAAAAAAGAGACTACAACAACTGAAGTGTCAAGGCAGAAGTGATGAGGAAATGAGTGTTGTATTTTATGTGTGGGTGTGTGGATACTTGGATCCAACAACATTCTGATTGTCTCTCAAGCAATCACAACTCGCTGAAGAAAAAAGAAATGCAGCTTGACTATTTGACAGGGTTGACAGAGTTCCTTCAAGGCCAGAGTAAAACTTTCACTATCTGATGAACGAAAAAAAGAGGTAATATAACACTGCAAGTTTACAACCACATAAATCTGCATAACATGACTTTTTTTGAAATAATAGTTACAGTGGGGAACATTACAGGCTTATCAGAGCAAGTCATGTCAGAATCTGTGGCACAGAAACAACAAGCTGTCGAAAAATGGAGGTGAATTAAGAAGGACTGGGAGACAATGAGTGGGAGAGGAATATGAAGGACAATCACAGTCAAAACAGTGTTCAGTTTTGCCAAAGCAGTAGCCTCTGGTTTAGCGCTTTACGCTAACAGATGAGGGCTTGGAGCTGCGAAACTCAAGTCCGAGTGGGAGCACTACTGTATGACCGACACATTCATAGTGAATGGTTTATGCTCGCAGATGCTTCACCTGATGGAAAGACCATTCAGCAGTGGTCTTTCATCATATTGCATCATGTTGTAATATTACAATCCTTCTAATGCAGGGCTCTACTCTGAAAATAATAGCACCAGCAGTGCAGCCGGAGGGAGTAGTGTTTGCAGTAGGAGTGCACTGGGACTTGGAGTGGCTGTTAATCATAAGATTACAGCAAAAACTCTCTGAGTATGTTGTAATCTTCCACAGCGATGATGTACTGTAGCGGGACAGCGGCTGAGCGCACTTAAACATTAAAGATGGCCAACACACACTACGCCCAAAAGACAAAACCCCATGAAAGTTGGTAACATGACAAAAGGAAAATGCAGACTTACAGACAACAGACTTATCCTCAGTTTGGTCGACGAGATTCTTGGCAGATGAGTCTGGTCCCAATAATGTTTTTGTTTGTTTAAAAGTCACAACAGTTCATTTAAGGGTAACAAAAGCTCACAGCCAGTCAGATGCCCAGGGAATGAGTACTACCCATTCTTTTTATAGTGAGGATTAATGGTAATTGATAGTGATTGTGTTCAATTACTGCCATCCTCTTCATTGTTTTCTGCAGTGCAAATACTTACGCCCACCAAAGAGCACACTAGTCTAGAGTTTTCATTTTCCCTGTAGATCACCTTTATTACCATTGCACTGAATGCCTAAAATATGCTTTTTCTACACAAATGTTCTGCTTTGACTTGGTACCATCATTTTTGTTCTTCCCTGAACTGGATAGCTTCTTCTTCTTCTTGGATTTCTTGCAGACTACATAAACATCGGTGTATTGCTTCCTCCCTACTTTGGTTATAAGAGTTCAGAAAATATACTGTATTCTAAAGTGCTTCTTGCTGATGTCTTTATTGAGACAGAGCCAGTTTCCAGGTCCATTATCTCCATCAAGAGGTTCCTTCTCATTTCCAGAGTCCATTAGAACATCAGCTAGAGTCTCCATTTTATTACTGAGCTCACATTGGCTGTAAGAGTGTTTCCCAATTAGTGCCAGATCTTTTGCCAAGCCACAGTGTCCCAGTCTCACTATCGTCATGGTAACCTGTTCTGATGTGATGGCCTATAACTGACATTTTTCTGATATATATTAGTTTACAGGAAATACATTGCTCTAGAGCCACATTTTCTTTGAGGGTTCTTTACTGTAAAAGTTGCATTACTGCCTCCAATGATCCAGATCCATGTGACTGTGTACCTGACTAGACATTTTCAAAAGGCAACAATTTAGCTGCCCGGATAATAAAATAGGAATACGGGATGTTTGGTAAATGTTCTCCTTTTATATATTTGTCATCTATGCAGCGTATGTGTTGAAATGATAAACACACTACCACTCGAGCCAGTCACCATAACAGCCAAAAGAAAACCCAAAATAAATTCACCAATGCATAACAAAGGCAGACCAAGATAGACCAGTCCAATAAACAAAAATGACACGATCCGCTCCCACTTCCAACAAGGCCTGATGCTTTCTGTGAAAAATGTGCATCCATAAACTACACAACCATAACACTCAAATGTGCCTCTTGTTATAAATATAAATAGTTCCTTTCACCATTACAGTGTGATGGCTTCAGAAGGAGGACATTGCCCAGAATCGTCTCATGAGGGTAAACTACCCTTACAAACATTTCCATGTATGAAAATGCAAAACGAGCAGATCTCCTGTCCACGTATTAGTTACCACCTTTTACGAATTGAGACACACACAAAGGATATTTATGCTACTATTGTCGAGATCATTACCTGCAGGTTTGTCTATGGAGATTCTCAGTCATCCAGGACATTCAATAAAAGATTTCAAAGATGTCTGGACAGAAGATTACGTCCTATCTTAAATGGCTTCTTTGAAATCTTTTATTGTACATTCAAGTTTGTTTGGACTGGTCTTTTATCACTTTTCACTCATCAACAACTTTGAGCAGAGTAGTTCTGCTGCCAGTCCAATCTAGTTCAACAAAAGTCAAGTCTAGGAACAAGAAAACCCAATAAACTAATCAGGAGATGCAAAAACAATGCACACACAGGATCAAGGAGAGCTAGGACTAGGTATGGAGTAACTGGAAAGGTTACCATGGAAACAAGACATAACAATTAGCCTGGCCAGCCAGACCCTCTGACTTTCTCAGCAAAGTCAAGTGGGTCTTGAATCCCACCCGTTGAGCCTGTCTCTTTCACCAGAGCTCAACACCATCAACCGTTGCAGGAAAATACAAAAAGCAGAAAGCAGAATAAACTAGGAAAAATTAAAGTAAAGTTGAGTTTACTAAAGTATAATCAAATAAGCTGGACTGCCTCATATATACTCAACTTTACTTGATTTTTTCCCAGTCTATTCTACTTCGTCTGTTTTCCATTCATTTTATGTGGCCACATCCTTGAAGAGCACCTTTTTCTTACATTTATTTTTTTTTTTTGACTTTCCTATCCACTCACTCTTTAATTATTTTTTTAAATAATAGTTGTTTATCGTGTTTATAGTGAAACTAGTGATTGGACTAATGTGCATGTAAAAATCGTCTCATTTTAAAATTTCTGAAACAAGATCAATTATAAGAAAAAGAAACATGTACGTACTTCTCCTCCAGCAGTGCTCAGTTTGTATGCACTGGGCAGTTGTACAGGAACAGGAAGTAATGGAAGCAACAGGTAATTTGACTTTTATATGAGTTTTATAGAGTTTCTTTTCTTTTTTTTAAATTTGTATGTTCTAGATGAACAGAAACAGTGAGGTGATTTTTGACCTGTTTTTTTTTTTTATTATTTATTTTTTTCAATTATAATTATTTATCTAAAACAGGGTAGTCTTCATGTGATGACTCATAACAAATTGAAACTAGTGATTAGTTCAATCTGCGTTTATTTGCCCCGCCCCTTGGAAATCAAACTGAAATTTAAAAAAAAAGAATTACAATGGCTTCTAAACAATTCAATCATAGCAGACATTACATTTAATTTCCTTTATAATAGTAGATTACAGTAAGCGCATTCAGTATCTTGTACCTTGGACTCATTTAGAACAAAACATATGCACAACAACCACATTACAAACAATTTCCATCAAGCAGTTGCTGTTTCTTTTAATCAAGAAACAACAGCTACACTCCAATGTTTACTAGACCACTGTATTCACTCTTGTTGCTATCTATACTTTGACTCAAACCCTCCAGACTATAGTCTCCATTTATGTTTAACCTTCAAACAGGTAAAGGATTTTCCATCTCCAAACCACAGCCCATAAACAATCTCTCGCTTATGATATCCCTCTGCCCTTCTACTGTTACATCTTCCATTATGTTTTGTTTCGACCATTTTCAAATTCCTCCATAAAGGCTACGCAGTATTACTCTAAGCCCTTAAAGATTGCGCTCTCACCGTGATTACAGGTACAAATGGAATAAAACCGAAAGCTTGTGAGCTGAGGGAGGAAGAATTAGGAAAAACGACTTTATACACAATATGGCAAACTTTATACTGAACAATATTTATTATGATTAATCTTGTCTTTGGAAATTAGTACCATTCTTCTAGCCAGTATGTTTTTACAGGCTCAAATCATTAAAACGAAACCGGGGCCAAAACGTAGGCTTAGTTAACCAGGCGCTTTGTAATTAGCCTCGCAGCTATTGGCACATTTTAGCTTCTCTGTAAACCATTTAAAGAATTAAGCTGTTGTTGTGCTTAAGAGCCATTCAGACTAAAACAAACTGACTCTGTATAAGTGCTTGGCTCTGTTTGATAACTAAAGGGAGCTCCATGTGATAGAACACTGTGTTTTGAACTACTGTGTTGCATAAACCTTCGCCAAAGTAGGATGGATAATGGGGCTGGAAATCCCCCAGTAATAGTAGACCTCCACTAATATACAAGTCAATATGTATGGAGTTATTTTGTGGCATCTAATGCTCTACAAAAATATACCTGTCTCCAGTTAGGGATGTCTATCTTTTTCTATGGTGTACTTGCATGTTTTGTGTACAGATTGTGCATGTTTATGTTTATGTGTATGTTCATTGTTCCTGATGACACTTTATCAAAACTTGTAAATTATTTTTCAAACAGTGGTGACTGAAAATGGAACAGAAACATACCAAATAGTAAGGTTATCATCAAAAGTAAATCAAGTATTGGACAGCTCTATTTTCAGTCACTTAGTTTTGTTTGTTTAACCATTTACAACTTCATCAAACATTACAAAAACAAGCGTGAACAAATAAAACATTATCCACACCACCCCTTTAAATACTGACATTTTATTGCAGTGTTTTGGGAGTATTTATTTATTTATTTATTTATTGTCAGGCATTGGGGAAAACTCTGTAACTATGGCTCCAACTCTTTCAAAGATGCAGATTGTATATCCACACCTCCACCTACAGTAGCCCTGTAGGGACATACTATTGTCTGTGAAAAAAAAATAAAAAATAAAAAATAAATAAATAAATAAATAACTGAGGAAATAGCTGATGATAGATGATGGGCTCACTTTAAACATTTCAATTTTCAATTAAAGAAACAGTGCTCAGTTTGTCCACTTTGGGCACTTGTACAGAAACAGGAAATAATGGAAGAAATGGCTAATTTAACTGGGTTTTATTGAGTTTTCAATTTTATTGTTTGTATCAAATGCTAACAAATGCAAAAATGTTCTTTTGAGATGATTGGACACTATTGAAAACATAGGTTTGAGAGATGTGTTCCACTTTGTTTCAGTGCATACTACAAACTTTACCAGAAACCACCTATAATTCAAGCATCTAGTGTTTGAGCTATCTGGAAAATACATATTAAATGCAATTCTGATTTTTTTTTTCTTTAAAGTGTGTCAATATTGCCATGAGAATGTTTATTCTGAATAAGTTGAGACCTATTCACCCTAAAATGGCATCTTTTTACACTGATTGATTAACTAGCCTTAGCACTACTTCTACATGTCTACAATTATTAAAGGAAAAAAAACAAAACAAAAACAAAAAAACACAAAAAACTGACCATAATCAATGTTAAGGTCCATTACGGTTTCAGAGAACAGTGGTTACAGAATGTTGACAACTGGTGAATGTATAAACCAGAGCAACTGTGAAACAGAGAACATGCCTACTGAGAGAACCTCTTGCATAGTACAAGCAGTTAATAAAGCCCAGTGGGGGGGCCTGTGTGACCAAACAGATCACTTGGCAGGAGGTCGAGATTGCATAAGTAAACCCAACAACAAGCCAGCTCCCTGAATATTTGAACACTCACACTGGTACTTGTCCTTTTTATTGCCAAAAAGATGAACTAATACACATATGAGCTCAGCTGATTTACTTTTTCTTCCTACCTCTAACCCACACTTGTGTTAGCGTCAGAGAGTGAACCATATCAGAGCGGTGATATCAGCGAGTGGCCGTGAACCTGACACTGAACGGGGAGAGTGAGGAGCTCGATAACTAAAGCCCTGGGGAGAAGATGTGGGGCCCCCCCGAGGAGCGCTGACCCCTGAGTGGGAGTCGACTGGAGGAGGCACAGCACAGTCATAACTCACACTGCAGCAAAACGCAAAATTCAGTCATTAAAAGCATCCTGGTGCTGCCTCTCCTGGAGTGTCTATTCTAACAAGCACACATCTACCAAGTGTAAAACTAATATATACAGTATATGTATATTTATTACTTTTTTTAAACTTGATTTAGATATTTATAATGAGAATGTCGTCAAGAAGACCTTCAAAACATGACAGAATGGGCTGGTTCTACAACATGGATGCTATATCAAACAACATGGAACATCATTTATAATCATTTAATTTAATAGATTCATATTTATTTTTGTGTAAATAATGTGTAGCCCATACTATAAATATGTATGCCTAAGCAGTGTGTTTGTGTGTTATCTTACCTTATCGCTTTTTTTATTGTGTTCAATGTATTGTCCAATTAGAATGTGACGCCATTGATTGACATTGAGTAGGGCTTATCTTACACATCAATGACCCTGCCTAGCCAATCAGAGTAGGTCCCCAAGAATCCCTTGTTGCACTTGCGATTGACCGTCTGCCATTTTGTTTTCCTCGCTGGTGGTGTGCCCATCATGAGACCTCAGGAAATACTACATTAAATCCAGTTCACTCGAGCTTCGGACGATTAATAAAGTTTAGACGACTCAACGGTAAGGTTTTTTTTGTCAGAGGAGCAGAAAGCCTCGAAAGAGTTGGATTTTCTAGTCTAATGGATGACGAGCCATGTAAACTTAAGAGTCCTTGATACTACTGTAAAGCTTTAGGACAAACACAACATTACACGATGGACTCTTCGGACTATAAAAACGGAACTTAGAGACTTTGGGGGGGAATACTTTTTTGTATTCTGATGTTCCATGCATTTGAATGTGAACGTTGACAAAATTGTGTTATTAATACACATTTATCAAACTCCTTTTGCTGGTTTAAGTTGTCATTGATGCTTAACTCTCACGCTCCTGACAGTCTTAGCAACTTCTGGGAATGGCCCGAATCATTAACTAATCCTACTGACCTAACCAGGGTTACAAATAAATTCCTGATATATAAGAAATGATGTGCACAGATTTATGACTAATATCCCATCTGTGCCCCAAGTCCAATGATTTTAGCAAAAAAAAACATAGACTTTCAGGTCCAGGTGCCACCTCCTTGGGCCTCCAGTATCAATACAATGTGCACTGCTCTGAGACCCCTTCAAAGCAGAGGTCTCAGTTTGAAACTCTAGTATGGTTTGATTAAAATGTGAACCCCAAGCACAAGCCACAGACAGGAAGGAAGAACATTATACTTTGGCAACTAAACTGTTTTAGCTTTTTCCAAGCTTTTCCAATGATAGTGTCCATCAACCAAACAAAATGAGCAGAGGGCAATGGTGGAGCACTGAGAAGGTAAAATGGCTTATTAGCATTTGGGCTGACGGCACCATCTAGTGTGTTTCTTGAGAAAGGTTTGTTTTTTTGTTGTTTGGTCTGCAATTGAATTCATCCTGGATAGAAGTGAATCTGGAAATGTAAAGTTGACTTAATGAGGTTTTGAACCAATTAAAACAGATTATAGCCACAGTTGGAGGGGTCTTGAGATGTGAGTGTAAGACCTCAACCTGTCAGAACTGGTATTAACCTGCTGAAAACTGGATTTGGACAGGTTTAATGTATTTTAAATTGCACTATAGCTTGTTTTCAGTGCATTTAAACCGGTTAAAGATGGATTTGGACATGTTTGACGTGGTTTTACTTGAACTGTAATGTGGACCAAGGTTTTTGTGAGCAGACCGAACTAAATGGATCGTCTTCTGTTGTGGTCCAAACAGAATGAAGTGGACTACAAATGCAAACACACGCTTAATATGTGACTGTAACAGGAAGTGGACTACAAGCTGTCTAATTCTGCTAGAGTAAATCAAAGCGCAAAGTGGTGGTAATATGAATCCTTTCAGCTTTGCTTTTTGTTATTGGCTTTACATTGGTTGAGCAGTAGCATCTCAGACAAAACAGTCAGTGATTCACAAGGCGACTAAGGGAGATTTGCTGTATCTTTGTGTTGTCTTCTTGCTGGTTTCTTCCATTCCTTTACACACAAGGGTAAGCAACGCTCAAAAATGTGAGTTCTGATTGGATCTCTTTTCTTTTCCTTCTCCTTTTGATTGGATTTTGTCTCTGACAGTTCATTTTAGTTTCTTTTTTATTCGTTGACAAAATGTTTTGATACATTTAGTCAGACTTTTTGTTCCCAATAATGGCTTTTCATTGAGTTTTCGTCATAGGAAAACTATGACGAAAATTATTCATCAGCAAAACTCTGCTTCACTCCCAAATGCCTTATCTGTGGTTGCTAATGTTACTATGTAAATTCCATCTCCAGCCAGACTTAGTTCAGACAAAGTGGCAAGACAAGAGGCCACAGATCAGTCTTTGGAATTATGCAAAAGGTAGATGTTAAAAACAGTTTTTTATTTTTTTATTTCTGATGAACTGCGGTGAAAACATCCGAGTCTTGTAATCAACGGGAAATCGCTCTTCTTGAATTTACATGAAGTAGAGAGTGTTCTTCCAAAGAAAACTCACTTTTAAGCAAGTACGTGATGAATATCCTTCTCACTCAAAACAAACCGAGGCAGGACATTTATATTTAGCACTTACTTTCAATAGATTCCATATTTATCTCATTATTTACCTTCACTTTCCCACTCCCCAGGTTTTGGGTGTCGGTAGGTGTGAATAGAGCTGAGGTTAGCCGCTGGTAGCCTCTTGCATAAACTAGAAACAGGTCAGCTGTCAAAACAACTGCGCCTCGGCTACAGCGCGTCCAGGACACACAGAGAGAACAGGAGATTCAGGCAAAGGAATTCTGACATGCCCCCACTGCCTCCGCCTCCTCCTCTTCCTCCATCAGGAAACCCCCAGCGGTTTGCAGTGGAAACCAGATCTCTCATCTCCAGTCTGCATGGTGCGCTGGGATGTCCCGGCCTCATTATCCGCCTCATTATCCCGCTCTTTATTCCCAAACATAAATACTATCTCCCCCTCGTCTTTGTCTTTCCCATTCTCTTCTTCTCTCGCTTCTACTGTTCGTTCGTTCTCTGTGTTCGAGTTGTCCAGCCCCGCCTTGACGTCCCCGGTTGACCATTAGTGGGCCGATGATGAAATCAACTGCTCATTAGTCATTGTGATGGACAGCTGGCGTGGAGGGGTGAACGGTGGTGGGGCGGCCCGTCAGTGCTCAGCAAGGGCTTGATTCAGTTTCAAGACAGACTGAAGGATGGGCACATGGGGCGTGAGAGGGGAACAGACGCATACCGATGTGTGTGTGTCAAATAATAGCAACGGTCAATGCTGTCAAACAGGAAGATGTGTTTTTGACAGCTAACATTAAAGGGCGCACTCCAAGGTGAAAGCAGAAGAGCATTAAGTCGTATATTTACACCATTCATTAAAGCCTCTGGGTGTTAGCAGAGAACAATGCTATTTATGTTGAGGTAGAAACAGCATGCAAATTTTAACAATTTTTTTTTTTACAATTTTTGCAATCAAATCAAAAAGTTTACCGTATTTTCCGGAGTATAGGTCACTCCGGAGTATAAGTCGCACCAACCAAAAAATGCATAATAAAGAAGAAAAAAACATATATAAGTCGCACCGGACTATAAGTCGCATTTTTGGGGAAATTTATTTCACAAAATCCGAGACCAAGAACAAGCATTTGATGTTGAAAGGCAATTTATAATAATAATAGAATAGAAAACAACAGGCTGGATACGTGAATGGTATGCTAACGTAACACATTGATGGTTATTCAGCTACATGAAGCATAGACAACGAACTGAATACGTGGCGTAACGTAACATATTAACAGTTATTCAGACTTCAACTATAGCACAAAGACTCACTCCGGAGGTAGGCGAAGCGGCGCGTCTTCCTCTTTACATTTTCAGCGGTACAGGAGTAGCAGATACACAAGCCTACACTGCCCTCTAGCGGTTGTCAGTGTGAAAATAACGAACGTGAGATTATTCACACATAAGTCACACCTGAGTATAAGTCACACCCCCGGCCAAACTACGTAAAAAACAGCGACTTATACCCCGGAAAATACGGTACATTGTAAGAAGGGTTGACAACGCATTTGGGACACTAACTTGCAGCAACACTATGCTTTATCATGCATACAATTGCTCAACATGACTGAGAAGTGTCACCAACAGATACTGTAACTTCAGAAATTTTGAATAAAAAACAAAACAAAAAACAAAACGATAAAGGATCAGAATTCTATGGTAAATGGCATGCATTTATACAACACTGTTTTCTCACTTCTTGGGCACTGTGCTTCCTCGTAATTAATGGCTTTGTGGTTATTCAGGCAAGGTGGGTGAAGAGTCTTGCCCAAGGACATTACCTCCTGAGCTACCACACCTATAAATATGACATCTGCTAACGTACACCACACAAACAATTACATAAACACGGCTAAAAGCAGCAGATAATCCTAATACTAAATGCATTATATCATGTTGTCCCTGTCATTTCTTCCTCGAGTTCAGTTAAGTCCAAATCCAAACCTTTGGGCAGAATAGATGTAGCCCAAATGCTCTGTAAATCCAGGAGGCGGGCCATTGCTCCTGTTAATCCCTACATTACCAAAATGCATGAATGATGCAGTCACATGTAACGACAGAGTGGCCAGTTAAAATACCGAAAGGGTATTACATTTGGAAACTTACTGAAAACAGGGGCAAGTGAGCTTAAAAAAATGAAGCCCTGGTTGCAACTTTGCAAAATGATGGCAATATTATTATTATTAAGCTGAATAAAAAGCTTACATGCTAAATAGTGACTCAGTAGCACAGATGGCATAAATAATAATAATAATAATAATAATAAATATAGCCGCAAGCAGCGATGATCGGCCCTCGCCATCGCGACCCGGTGCTGGTGCCGAGGTCGTGGGGTCGCGACCCGGTGCTGGTGCCGTGGTTGTTTCCTAAAAATTCTGACGGGGCCCTTTAAGAAAACGATCAAACATTTTAAATTTGAGCCAAATCGGTAAAAGTATGTGTAAGTTATGACAGTGTTGATGGCCAATACTCCAAAAATAGCCAAATTTGAAGGGTCGCCATGGCAACAACGTTTAATATTCTACAAAACCTAAAACAACTTTTGATCAGACACTTCTCGGGATTATTTTCACCAATTTTCAAGTCGTTCGGTCAAACCCCCTCAGACGAGTTCGTTAAAGTACGAAGGGTGCAAATCGGTTGCTCACATGATCAATCCAAGATGGCGGACTTCCTGTTGGTCAGGGGGCGTGGCCACAATATAATTTTTTGTTCATCTCAGGATGTTGCATGTATGTGCCGAATTTCGTTATTTTACGACAAAGTAAGT
This sequence comes from Rhyacichthys aspro, assembly GCA_036850595.1. Classification (NCBI taxonomy): domain Eukaryota; kingdom Metazoa; phylum Chordata; class Actinopteri; order Gobiiformes; family Rhyacichthyidae; genus Rhyacichthys; species Rhyacichthys aspro. The sequence goes on along the minus strand of JAWCTZ010000932.1, from coordinate 14,635 downwards.
TTTGGGACGTCCCATTGGAAAACGGGAAGATTTTGTGGCGTTACCATGGCAACACGATTGGAGCTGGGGTATGCCCATCATTGGCTTTTTTGATCAGGGTCATGAGAGGGACACATGTGCCAAATTTCGTTTGTCTACGATAAAATAATTTTTTTTTTGCCCCATACAAACATGTTTTTTAAGGTTTTTTTGCTCTGCAGGGGGCGCTATCGAACCTATCCTGAATTTTCCCATTTAAATCTGTTTAGGGCCCGGGACTGAGCAAACGATTCAAATTTGAGCCAAATCTGACAAAATTTGTGCGATTTATAACACTTTCATTTTTGGTGGCGAGCAGCGAAAACGTAACGAAAAGTCGCAGCGTTGTCACGGCAACACCGTTTAATATTCTACAAAACCTTCAAGAACTTTTAATGGGCCACTTGTCTAGATGATGTGGAGCGAGTTTGGTGTCGTTGGGTTAAATGCCCTGGGACGAGTTCGTTCAAGTTCGAGGGGAGGGATTTTTACAAAAATCTTATTTTGAAAGTTTAATCCAAGATGGCCGACTTCCTGTTGGTCGCGTCGCTCCATCACAATATAATTTTTTGCCCGTACTGACATAACGAATAATCGCTCCGAAGTTCATTCGTCTACGACGAACTTGACTCTCAGGACATCCCATAGGGGTCTCACTACAGGGGGCGCTGTCGCGCCACTTTTTATTCGTTTTTTCTGTTTTGCACAAAATATTCGATTTTTCGCCGGGACGGCGGTCCATGCCAATTTTCGTGAGTTTTCATTCACGGGAAGCATCCAAAAAATGGGCAAATAGAGGATGAAAAAAAAGAATAAAAATAATAATGAAGAACGCTAACAGATCCAATTATGCGTTGCCGATAGCAACCTATCTATATATAGAGAGAGAGCGCACGAGTCGACGAACGTTCTCGTGAGGTCCATAGTGAATGACGAGCGCGTTGCGCTCGTCATTCACATGTCTAAGTGTGCTTCACGCATTAAGTCATGTGCGCTTCGCGCATGTTTACGATCTCAAATATGCGTCGCCGACGGCAACCGAGAGTTCGGAATGTTGCGAACACAGTGCTGGTGTGGGCCATGGTGAATGACGAGCTGCGCTCGTCATTCACTTAGTTCATTAGTGCGCTTCGCGCACTTTTCAGTTCCAATAGGCTCCTCGCCACCGGTGTGGGGCTCGGGCCTAATAATAATAATAATAATAATAATAAATTAAATGTCAGGTAGACATTTCGGCACGAAGTACACTGACATGTGTGGTATTATATTGAGTCTTATCCAATATAATAGCAATATAATCCATGGCTGAACACTCTTCATGGCACCAACCACAGCTCATGACTGATTAACATTAACAGGCTATGACTAACAGAAGTGGATCACATTAAGTAGCATGAGTCTGAAAAAGCTGTATCATCAAACTCTGCATTAATTCAATTTATCTCCAGTTAATACTAAACACTAATTCTACAAGACACATTCCCATATGTGTAACTGATTTATAAATCACGTCGACCTGTCATCGAGTGTTTCAGCGTGACGGCAGCGTTTAGTCAGATCGGGCCGCGCTTAACGACATTATGTACGGTTCCTGTTCCCGTCCAGCACGAACTCGCCAAGACGGGCCGACTGAGCTTGATTGCATTGTTAACTCCTTTTAAGAGAGATCAATGCCAGATCGGCGCTAACAATGAGCCGAGCCACTGTAAACTGGGGCAAGAACGGACGGACAAGTGGCAGAAAGATGGATGAGGACAGTGAGAGACGGACGGATGAATGGAGGAGTGGAGGGAGGTCTGACGTTGATTAATGACCCTCTCAGTGGGTGCGCCATGTGACAGAAGGACCTCGTGTTGTTGTGATGGCTCCCACAACAATACTTTGGGTCTAAAATATCATGAGTTCATTGCTAGAGCACTTTTATTTTTGCAGATTTTGCCTGCTCTATCAACATTTACTTGCTTCTGTGATAGTATAAAACATTATTAAGTTATTCCTAATAGCCTTGGCCTCTGCTCCGCTAACTTCCCGTCATTATCTAACCGTATGCTAACATCCTGATGACATCATAAGCCGTCCATCATTTGACGAGTCGCAGTGATTGCAGTTCCACTGATAGTGATTGTGGAATGGACGATTATGTTAAGCGCTGCAGCCACATTAAAAAGATGATTATTGTTCAACCTCTTGACCATGAACCCTAACAAATGGACATGTTCTTCCTCTTCCTTTTCCTTAACTGTCTCCTATTTGGACTTCCTGTAATTGCAGGTTACATTCCCCAGGGGTCAGGTGAATTTCAAAGCCTACTCAGTTTGCATGACGTCAAAAAGTGCATTTATTGGGGTCGCCTCAATAAAAACATGTACACAAAAGATTGGATAGACTGAAATCATACTAGTCTCAAAGATGAGAAAAAGTAGATAACGTCGAGATTCGGAATCACAAAAACTAGCTTTGACTCAGAAAACCAACACTTTAACTGCACAAGAAGACATTACCTAGTTATGTTGCTTGTAATACTAAGTTGGGGCACTTTTTGGTTGTAGATTGACAAGAAAAGTGGTAATACAGGATTGATTTAAAGACTTTATATGTTCACTTTTCAACTGAATGCAACTGAGAATTATTACATAGTCATTAGTCAATAGGAAGTATACTGTTGCTTGACATCTGTAGAAAATAAAACATTTCTTTTAGGCATGATGTGCTTAAAGTGGCTATTTTCTAGAATTTTGTTCCTAGTTTAACCACTTTGCAACAAATCAAAACAAAATTAGAGACCAAAAGTTATATCATATCAAAACGATTTCCTCCTCCTCTTACAGCACAGTGTTATTTTTCAGTTGGTTAAACTGTCGGTTCATGCTTCAGTTATTATCATACAACAATTCTAATTGAATTATGTCGTCAACCTAAGCTAGCAAAATATTGTGAAAAGTAATGACTATTTAACCTGGCTAACCAGATGGTCTGCGTTTGTTACACAGGATCAAAAAAATGTTTGCAAAGAGCACAAACTTCAAATAAATACCAGGTCGGGTAACCATTTTATTCAAACAGACCAACGCCATGTTCCTAACGGTCGCTACATCTTCAAACCTAAAACACACCCATAACTGCCAGTTATGCCACATCATTGACTAAGCCAGCAGCAGTGTGAGTGCAGAAGCTTTGATTGGAGCAGTACAAGATGGATTTTTGTGAGTGTGTTCTTCAAAATCTTGCAAAAATCCAATGGCTGTGCAAAGTAACCAACAACCACAAGGTTCTAAATTTGCCACTGTTGGCTAGCCAATTTTTCTTCTGCTCACTGAAGCTATCTATGTATTCACAGCCCAGTATCCAGCCATTTTAGCTACTGGTAACTGTTTGGTGTATGACATAAAGGTAGTCAATCCAAAAAGGTTTTAGTCAGACATAATCTGACCAATAGATCCATTCTTTTATATCCTTGTGAACTGGGACAAGAACAGCAGACTGATAAACTGACAAACTTCAGCTGTAGCTTGATACACTTCAGCCCTGATCTCTTAAACCCTTCTGGATCGACAGTTACTATCCAAGTCCCAGCTCCTCAAATGTTGTGGTCATGTCATAAAACCTGACTATGTAGACATGTGGCGTTCAAAACCATTACGTTTAATTGCCGTGTTTGTTGCATTGGGAGGTATAATGTAACCCCTCTGGTGCTGGTTTCAAGGAATTATGAGTATGCTTGTATTTTTCCCTATTAACTACAATGGAACAAACATGATTTTTTGACCGCAGGCGCTGGGTATTTAAGCCCCAGTTGCACCATCATGGAACCACAAGTTTACAAAAAAGATATTATAACTAACTGTGGACCCTGCAAAGTCTTACAACTTTCCCCTGAATCCTCTCAAGTGAAAAATGAGTGGAAATGAAGACAAATCCCCCATAATCCTCAGGCTTTGTGCATTCTCTGGTTATGGAGTGCCTTTTGTAATCAACAGTGTACACACATACGGTATGTGGCTCCAAAAATGTAATGTAACACCTGGGTTTGCTATTTACTTGGTTACTATGGTGCTTATGAATAAATAAACACGCATGTCCTGTATACTACACATCCACTGAATAACTACGTCTGCCCATTAGATGATGATAAGTTTGTATTATTATTAATAATTCTTTCTCAATTATTTCATATGCTAATATTGTTCACATATTTGCAAAAATATATGTAGAAGGTAACACTTTTAATATATTAAATGTAGTATGGTGAAATATGATGTTATATTGTTAGATGGTTGCATAGTATACGGAATTGAATAACATACTACATATTGAGTTTTACTGTACGGTGTATATAATTTTTTTTTTTTTTTTAATACAACATACTACATTATATAATATAATATAATATAATATGGTATTGTATTGTAATATAATCTTATATGATATAAAATGGGTTACATCTTACGTTAGATCATATTGCATTGGATTATATTACATAGTATTATGTTATAAGATAGTATAATGGAGTATGTTTAATGTACATTGCAGTAGGGTTATAGTATAATTTTGCTCTTCTATGTATTTATTTTACTTTCTTGTACATGTTTGAAATAAACAATCAAACAAACAAACAAGATGACATGTTGTATTCTATATATCTTTTCTTTTTTATATATTGTTATAGGCTATTCTATTTTCTAACATTTTTGAAATAATAGAAAGGTTGAACTTTAAAGGTGCAGCTTGTAGTTTCTAATGCAATAAAAAATTCACAACCCCTCCTTTCTAAAACAGGACAATCCAAGTTAAATTGGTGTATGGTACACTTAAGCTCGCTGCTATCCAAACAGTAATCCTGCACATCATTTTGGGCAATTAATTGGCCCTGTATTCATTTAAAAGTTTTTTTTTAAACCACCACTTTCACATGAAATTCCAAGCTTGCTAGCTTATTATTTGTTTACTGGCCAGAGAACTTGTTTGTCCACTGCTTGGTATATGCTATATATAAAGTAGTCAACCAAAAGTTATGCACACTTTTATCTGATTTGTTTCTGTGCATGTGGGCACCTATGGAAGCCCTGCAGGGACAAAGACAAACTGTCAACAAATGAACAAACCCAGTGAAGTCAAGTTCACTGGGGACACCATTTAAAACAGATTTGACTGATGTGTTTCAATTACATAATGTAGAAAGTACTTTAAAATCACATATAAGAGCATGGTATTGATAAAAATGTACCTAATATAATTCAGGCCTACACCAGAAAATGAAAAACACCACATTAAGACAATAGTTAATTCCAGCAATTCAATGACCCCTTTCCCATTACAGATAAAGTGCACTGATCTGTCAAATTAGACGCTATGAGGTAATAAAAACGATGCATGCTCTGGGAAGATTTGGCACACGCATGATAATAACCTCCACGAGTAATCAATCCCTTTGTACCGTTTACTATCCCCAGATGAACCCTTGGTAAAAAACGCTTTGTGCAAGACACTGGCAGAGACACGCGGGTCAGATTGAGAAGGAAAACAAGACTCTGTGGTCATCCCCTTGGGCCAGAAAGCTGAGAAAGAGATGTCAAAATCAGACGATTAATATATGTTTACAAGTCAAATACAAGAAAGTTGACCTCACACCGCCGAATGAAACGTAACAGTAATTGAGTGGAACAGTCTGATAGGATGTAGCTCTGTGAACGCTGGTGTTAAGCATGCACTCACGTCCACTAGAGACTTGATGGACATCCAAGAGATGGATATTATCTGCTTGACTGACTACCTCTCTCCCACTGCTAAAATGTTGTTTCACAGTCCAATGGACGATCGGGTTTCCGAAGTGTTGCCAATAAGAGCGTTCACATGAGTCCTGATGTAGGCCAGGCCCGGAGCCAATGCCTAATTTTAATTACGGGAAAACATCTTGGATGGCCAGCAGCTTTATCACTTCTAATTGCCCCCGTTTCCAAACTTATGTTGTCTCTGTATTGAGCAACTGATTTTGGAAGGTGCGCTGATGGACGCTTGGGCATTTATCCTTTTCTATGTCGTGTTTGAGGACTATCAGCGTATTGTGTGTCAATTGTAATGTTGTAAACTAAAAGACTAAAGGCTGATTTTCCCTTTTTCCTGAAATGTAATTGCTACATACTGCACTTTGGCCACATTTCTACTGAGTGATATGGTACTAGTCGAGTTGGAACGGCATAGTTTGGTTCGGGTCAAAAGAGGCTTGTGTTTTCACTGCGACATGTGCAGGATAGCGGCATCTGCTCTATACATAACTATGTCATACAAGTAAAGTTGTGTTTCTATATGAGATTTTAAATTGTGATTTTTTTGATGCATTGCTATTAACTGCAATAAACAGTAGAATATGATTGTTTCTGGTTTGTTTCTGTGGGATGTGCACCAGTTTTCTACATTTTAGGGCATTTTGACATCAATACTATTTAATGCTTCTGTTCAATGCAATGTAGTAACAAATGTTTTTCAATCACATTACAAGAGCCACTGGTAATACATTTTACGTTTTTGAAAAGAGTACAACAACAAAAGATTATCACAAAAACAATTCGAGAAACGTTGCCATTTTGTGTTTTCGCTTCCTTATTTTTGCCTTAATAACGACCGTCTTAGCCAATCATCAAACTTTCAGGAACCAAAGGGTTTACCAAAGTGGTAGAGTATAATGTGGGAGGCACTTTTCACTATAGAAATACATCTAAAATTGTGCCCATAGTGTATTGCTTTATGCTTTCTGAGTTGAACCATGTGATCATTAGGCATATACAGTAGAGACAGCATATCTTAGGACGAATATAATGAATGGCTGATACAGAGAAGATGAGACCCCATGAGAGAAGCGTATGGAGAGGAGAAGACAGGAAAATAGATTACAGTGAGCGAGCCCGAAGGAGGGAAATAAAGGAAAATACCAGAGGGTGAAAGGTGGAAAAACAGCAGAGGATACAGTGTCCTCTGGAAGGTCAAGAAAGAAAATGTTGATACGCTTTGCAGATACCGCTCCCTGAAATATCATCTGAATGTAAAGACCGCAGCGACGAGAAGAGACGGGTGCTTTTGCTGCTGCCTCTTAAACATGGCCGCCCGCTGTAAACCTTTCCAAGTGCTGCCATAACAAGCGCAGAGATGATGAGGTGCCAATGAGGTAGAGGCTCGCAGAAAGAGAAGTCGGATTCCAACTGGATAGCTCCTCTTAAAACCGGTCGTTATGTTAAATCACCGTGGGATCTTTGTCGCTATATGAATTCGGAATTGCTTTGGTCGAGTACCAATGGCCACTCCTAGCAAAACATTATAAAATATCCAACTATATGCAATAATGCAATAAAGTGGTATGTAAATGCGCTAGGATTACAAAGAGTAATGACGGAGTGTCTGCGGATATATTGCATTGTGTAATTAGATTATAATGAAGTCTCGAGTCTCCAGTTGACCAAAATATCATGTGAGTATGTACAAATCCTGCATAAGGTGTCATGTTGGTCCAAAAAGATGAATATCAGTGAATGCAACAAACTATTCTCAACAGATCAACAGCACAAATGTTTTGGAGGGAAAAAAAAGCATCAAAACTGAGGGCAAGCTTTGGATGATGCAACTGGCCCACTAGAAATCTGAAAGACATTCATTTAGAGTTAGCCAGGAAGATATTCATTACGAAATGTAAATAAATCTTACGAGCTCTTCAAATTTGCTCTCAATTTTGATCATTTTTGCTGTATTTGTTGGGGATTTTTCATATTTTACACAATTTTTAACAGGATTTACACAAGAAACAATTCACTATCAATGTTGTTGGTCATCCAGGAATGAAGGAGGAGATACAGAGGCTGCAGATCAAGGAAAAAATAAGGAAAAGGGATCATAGACAGGCCTCCATCAGACGAGTGTATCCCGAACAACTTGGAACATCCTCTGATCTCAGCTTTTGAACAACAGAGAGCAGCAGGTCTGAGATCAGTGAGCTGTAGGACGGAACGCCATAAGAACTCCTTCTTCCTGACTGCCATAAGACTCTACTATACATCAGTCTATGGAAGATGAAGTCAGAAGCAATTCATTTGAACAACTGAATTTCCCTTTGGGGATTAATAAAGTTGAATTGAACTAAGATGTGGCTTTGGAGGAAATGACTCTGAAGGAGCTGCCTCTGAAGATGTATAGTGGTGATTGGGAAGTACCCATGGGCTACAAAGGCAGCAAATGTCAACTTGAGTGATATTGTGAACAGCTCAGGTAAAGCATATGCCTAGCCTGCGGGAGACCCGGGTTCGAGTCTCGGTCGGGTCATTTGGCCAGTGTTATTCCCTACTCTCCATCACCCCATTTCCTGTCTAGCTACTGTAATTTTATCAATAAAGCCCAAAAAGCTAAAATAAAAAAACAAAGTGATGATTTGGAAAAAGAGGACAGATTGGGATCCATGTTGTAAAGAGAACTTGAGGTAAGTCATTTTCATTAACAAGCCCTTTTCAGTCCTGTCTTAGTGTGCATCTGATTTAACGGCCCTGACTTAAAGCTACAACTACAGTTTGGATGTATGTGATCTAATATTTTCATTGATTTTATTAAAAAACAAATCACTATAAGACGTATTGTGCAGAAACTCAACTGAAAAAGTTATTTGAAAGATGTCGTGAGCAATGTTCTCCTTCAAATGGAACACTACGTCAGCCGGAGTCTAAATTCTAGTAATACCAGTGAAATTCCAAATAATTTCCCAAAGGTGTGCGAGACCACTGGTGTCAACAAGCTGACATGATTGTGGTCTGTTCCTACAGTGAGCAGACAAACACACTGGTAATCACTCTTTCAAACACACTGGGCCTATAGGGACTTCACTGTGTGTGTGAAAGTGTGTTAATCCTGTTTACAGTGGTGCAGACAGAGTCCCTTTATAGACCCACACTGACGTTTTAGAAATAAACTGGTTGCAGACATGAAGGGTCCAATATTGTTTCAAATTTCTCAACTGAGTTCTTTTCAGGGTTACTATGGTTTAAGAAAACTGAATGAAGTGAGAAGTCTTGGTGTAAGTGGAGTAAAATGTTAATATAAAAGCAAAGTGCATCACGTATGTGTTTTTATATAACATCCGAATGGATTGTGATTGGGAAATGAATCAACTGACTGGTGGTGGGTGTTTGAAGGAGAGTGGCTGTTTCATTTGAATCAAAAACCTTTACATTTCATGCATTTGTTCACTTTTGTCCTTCTTTCTGTTTCAATCATCCTTAATTTTTTTTAAAAATGAGTGAAAGTCTGTGTCTGACTGGAGTCATTTTTTGTATTTCTCTTGAAACTTTCAGGCCATGCAATTCTGCGTCTTAAGTTGGACACTGTACAATTTTAGCATTTCAAATAGAAAACCAACTCATACTATAAGAGTAAATTACACATGAGAAACGCAGAAGCTTATGATTTATGAGCTCACTCTGTACGACACTGTATAACCCAATGGTTTGCTGCAACTGTACGTTTGGGGGTAAACAGACTAAAGCAGTTAGCCTACAATGTTTCATGCTAAAAAGAAACACAGTCTTTTGGCAATGTGTGCAATTTTAGGCACAGAGAAGCCAAAAAAAAACAAACAAAAAAAAGAGATCCTGGCATATATGGATGGGCCTGTGGCTAGAAAGCTATCGCCAATATGGTTTATCCATTTTACAAAAAGGTAAGCAACAACACAACTCAATGTAAAAATCACAACACCAATTCCATTATCACTGTGCTATTTCACAATCTTCTGTGTGTATGATTGTAGAAGAATGATATGAAGGGCTTTCAGGACCTTTAAGAATATCTGTGGAGGACTTTACTGAATTTCCTACTGGTCCTTGTACGCGTTGCCATGGCTACAGTTTTTCTTCTTTGCTTTTGTTTAGCACAACAACGACAACAGTGCAATCCCTCACGACTGGCGACCAAAATTTCGGACATGACAGAATTTCATCCAACAAAAGTCAGGAGGGTAAAAAGAATGACCCGAAAGTCGACCAGAAATCGGGTCAAATTCGCCGAAAATTGCACAGTGTACGCCAAGCTGTTGTTGCATGTGAGCTTAGTCGGACTAGAGCTGGACTAGATGATCGGTACATTCTCCATGACTCCCTGCACAGCTCTGGTAGAAGTAAAAAAGTAAACAAACGCAAAATAGTGGCAAGAGTGCAAAACCGTTAACTATTTAAGCTAACAGAAATACATTGTTTATGCTCCAAACTAGCATAACAGGCTAGGACCGAAGCAGTGCAGACTCAGCGGTTTAATTTAACCCTAAATATAGTTGCACAATGACAGCCAACCAGCTAAATGGTCTAATCAAGCCATGGGTGTGCCTCGATTAAGCTGTGCGTGGAAATGTAGTCAGTGTTGTTTCGTGACATTGAAAAATTGCCAGTTTGCTTTTTGTGTTTGTATGATTTACAGCTTACATTGCAATAAAAGCTAGCAGTTAAATACAGCCCACCTTAATATTGTGTTCGTTAACAGGCTCCCAAAAGTATCATGGTTAATAATAAAAATGAGTGTGTGCATGTTTCATGTACTTTTGACCTCTGTTCTAACAGTGTATACATATATAGGTATAACGTATAGGTCATAAAAGGAATAAATCATACAAGAACATTTTTTTCCAATCTTCTACCACACATAAAAGTTAATGGAATACACTGTAAATTGCAAACTGAAACCTTACTTCTGGATAAAGTTGGACGCGACCTCACAACATCTGGTGGATATTCTGTCAGGAGTCGTGACCCCTCTCTTGTTATTTGTTTGTTTTCTTTATCTCCCGTTTCTCGAAGTCCAGCTCCCGTCATGCTGCTCCGCGTCATGTGAGAGTAAACCTAACTGTCGACGAAGGCATTCAGAGGTCAAATAAATTCCGTCAAAGACTATGTGTGTGTCCCCTGCATTGTCATTTATTTTATTTATTTTATTTGTAAGCGGTTTCATTATTGGGATCTGGCCTTTCGAGTCTGAGCACATCATTTCTGACAAACAAAGCTCCTGAGGCTGGAGTGTAAGTGGAGCTCAGCATGAGGGAAAGGTGAATGCCAACTATGTTTTAAAGCACAGATGTGATGTTGAAAGAGCTTGATTCTGCTCAAAGAAGGATTTGTGTTAAATTAACCAGTGATCTAGGTTTTTTCTTCATAACTCTAGTGATTTTGGATCAAGCCTCACATCTGCCATGGATACACTTAAGAGGAAATGGCCTCTTAACCCTTCTGTTATGGTGCAAATCAAATTGAGCTTAATCAGGGTTGCAACTGGAAAACAACTAATTAAGAGTTTATGCAACTCTAAATTTGGGGTGTTTTCTCAACAGAAAGTACACACCAGGGTCGGCACTAAAAATCAGAAATTGTTACGCAGTATTTGAAAGGTTATATAACTTTTGGTTTCACTGACTTCAATCAAACAACAAACGAACTAGACCTTGGTTCAGTTTGGTGCCAACCGACACCACCTCTTTTTGCAAAATCAAAAAGCAGCTGTTTGGACCAAACCATGGTCCACTAGCACTTGTACATCTGAAGATTTGGTTCAAACCAAACGGGAAAGTCCATAAGTCCGGACCAAACAGTGCAGGTGCAACTAAAAATGCAACTAACTTTATTAATCCCCAAGAGGATTTACAAATGTTAGGACTTAAAAAGCAGATTCATTGATTAATCAATCAATCTTTATCTTTCATGGAATGAATGATGCCACAGTCTTATGGAAGTCAGAAAAAAGTTCTTGTGGTGTTCCGTCCTGCAGCTCACTGATCTCAGACGCCCACTGGCTGCTCTCTTTTGTTCAAAAACCCAGTGCAGGGGATGGTCCATGTTGTTCAGTATATCATCTGCCTTGTTGTGTTTCTGTTGCTTCAAATAGTTTCCAAACTCCCAAAAATACCTTCACTTCCTGTTCCTCCTTTGCTTCCCAGATCCAGCCTCTGTGTCTCCTCTCCCTGATCCTGATTGGGGATGCACAGTGGCAGAGTGGTTAGCACTCCTACCTCACAGCAAGAAGCTCATGGGTTCATTCCCCAGGCCCTAAGCTGCTGGAATAGGCTCTAGTCTCCTGCAACCCCAATGAATGATCCTGGTTGTAGTATCCATTAAGAATAATAATAAAAAAAAACATGTACAAATTTTAGTAATATAAGTACTATCAGTGCATGTATGGTACTATATCTGCAAGCTTTCAAAGGATTTGCACAAGATTCATTCAAACTACAAAAGTAGAAGTTGCTGTCTGATGACCCGTTAATTAAAATTGTGGTGTTTCATTGTGTATGCTAATTTAAAGAGAAAGCTGCACAACACAAGAGTGAGTTGTCAAAAATGGAAAAGAAGAAGAAGCACTCACATATTTTCTCTATAAAGCTTCAACAGTTAAAAAACATCCAGACTATTCAGTTTATTAAATGGGACTTGGGACAATTTTGGAAAAGACTGGTCACCTTTCAGCTGATATTTTGGCTCTGAATGGAAGACAATCACATTCATTTCTATGAAGAAGGATTAACTTATTTCCCCCGGAATTGATTTGAATTTAATATTACTTAGGGTTTTTTTTTTTTTTGGTTTTTTTTTGTAATTGCTTTTTAATTTCTTAAAATAACAGAACATATTTGTTCCATAAAAAAAATATTAGTAGGTTTAAAAAAAAAACAAAAACAAAAAAAAAAAACAATTTCTGTGATCATGATTGTATTAGTAGTAATCCATACTTAAATGATATTTTGCCAATTTGTCTAAGAGAAAAATTATTGTGTTTTAGTGCATTATTTTTGTTTTGGAAAAAAACTACACAAAATAAAACTCGAGAAACTTTTTTGGTAACTGTGAAAAAAACAAAACAAGAAACAACCAGAAACATCACTTTCTACTCGTCTATTGCTGTATTCAAAGCACCACATACAGTTTATTCTATACCCCCTGTTTGTTATGTCACAGGAGAGTTTATCCCTTGTGGGCTCAAGTTGCCAAGCAAAAATTGACGCAATAATTCACTTAATTAGTTTGGAACTAAATTTGCCGTGTCTTACACTGAATAGGACATTTATGAATAGAGTACTATATAAAAAATAATAAGTAGACACGTACAGACACACCCATAAATCCTTGGCCTAATCAACATTTCCAATGGCTCACAGTAGCGCTCAATAGCCTTAAAAATAACTTTGATGACCAATGCCTCAAGTGTGCTCATTAAAATCATCCTTATGTGACACGAGTGAAGGAAACTATTGGTCCTCTTTATAACTTGGGGACAGAACGAAATGTCCCATCAGAAAAAAGCGCATAGGTGATTTACAAATAGGTCCTTGAAAAAAAAAAATCCTTCCTTCTGATAACACTGGTGAGAAACCTTGTTTTTATCACCTTTCTGTGTAAACACCCTTAAATAGTGCCCCACCTCGACAAAACGGCTTGTATCTTTAAAAAAAAAAAAAAAAAAGTGCTTGACTGGTTGTAGGTGTGGTTCAAAGGGACAGAGGCTGCTGAGTGTATCTTGGCCTCGTGCTACTTTTTCCAAAATGAGGAAAACAAGTCTATTTGTGAAGTCACCACGGGACCAGAGTGTACCTTTTTCTCCTGGAGCCTGCGGTGAGTCCCCACGTGGGTATTTGTGGCTAACTGCCCGGATCCAGTGGCATTTGTTGTGTCATTGGGAAGTTTGGCCGGCGAGCCTTGTTATTACCCAACCTTGGTTACACAGACATGACCAGAAATGTATTCGAATGTACTCGTAGCTGTTAAATATTTGTAATGAGTTATAATAAGCCATTTGGCACCTAATTATTCATGAAAACGTGGCGCTCTGAAGGTGTTGATAGGAATGCGAGATCATTTTTTATCCAAGATCCACAGTAGTCTCTCGAAACTCTTACATCAGTCATTAGTGTGGGAATCTGTGTGCGCATGCTTTTAGGGCAGGGATAATGAAGTCTAGAAGGAGCACAAGGCTGTAATTTACTAAACCATGAGATTGCCGGGGTATCAGCGTAGCAGAACAAATCAAATGTCACAGTCGCCCAGTCTCCGTCTGCCGCTTTTCAATCAGGGGTGTAGTTAGTGCAGTAGGTATTAGCCCGTAGCCACATCCCAGAGCCGTAACTTTGAGGTCATCGCCGCTGTTTAAAACGCTCACAGTTGTCAGTGTATGAGCTCATGTGACGGCCCCGACGGTCTGACCAGGACTAAACCGGAGTAAGGAGTGTTATACAGTTTCCAGCGCAGTTCTCAACTCAATGTATACTTAGGTCAAGTAAGGAAAGCCGTAGTGACAGCAGGGATATGGGATATTTCCACACTCGCGCCGGCTAATGCCACTCCACTATAGAGGTTTATTTTAAACGAGAATCTATATTTCTCTTAGCTTAGCTTTGGTAATGCTTGTGTTTAATAACATGACCTGTACATATACAGGTATAGGGTAGAATGATGGCGGCGCTCTCTCAGTTCTCTCTTTTTACTAGTTTCGTGCTTTGTGAGACTTACAAAAGCAGAAGTTTGTGCTGGTTATGACTAGGAAGGAAGCCACAAATATATACATAGACAATACACACACTGGACGTTCACTGTTTGAGCCGCTGCCTTCTAGAAGA
>JAWCTZ010000931.1:0-27994 GCA_036850595.1 Rhyacichthys aspro | reverse complement strand
GTAAATGTCAAGATAAATACATGCTGAGACACAATGACTGCACACTGCTACTGTCCGACTCCTCTGCTGCTGTTGAACAGAAACACCAGCAGCGTCTGCCAGCGGAGCCTGGTGTTTACAGCTCATAAAGACGGATCGCTCTGAAGTTTATGTGACGAGTGACATCAGCGCCGTCATTACAGACAATATGGACTGAATTAAGCCAGCGTTTCAAAAATATACAAGAGACTGCCGAAAGACAAGGCTTATGTCAACAGAGGCTTGTGTTTCTGCTCGCCCCAAATAACCCCACGTACTCCCCCGGACCTCCTCAGACCTCCCCCCGGTCCCCCACAGGCCACTGAAGTCCCCTCACACTGACATCAAACAGATCAACCCACAGAGCAGAGCAGTGGGAGCGCTCCATCAGTGGGATACTTCTTTAATATCTCCATATCAGCCTTTAAATGTATCCATTAAAGCCACGCAACCCTTTGTAAACAAACATTTCCTCTAAGTTTGGCTCCTAATCCATATCCAAACAGTGGTTTCAGGGTACAAAAACTAAAAACTCTTACTTTCTTGCTTTTAATGTGTAGGATGAGACCAGAGAATGAGACTATAAAGGTTTTATTAAATGATATGTAAAAAACAAGCCATTCTTCAGTGCCTTATGTTTATTGCGCAAATAACATCAGATTACGAAATGCAAATCCAAATGCAAACACAAATGCAATATGTATAGCTACTGAGTGTAAAGACATGAAGCCTAAATATATAAAACATTATTATCCACACACAGGGAAGCCCCAGTTCAACAAAAGTCTTCTAACAAAAGCCTTGTTTGCACTGGAACATTATGATTCGGGTCAGTACGGTCAGTTTCCTTTGGCATGAGAGTGTACTGTACAACTCTGGCCTGGCCCCAGCCTTTGGTTCTATCAGAGTGGTTTACTCTCCATAAGGAGGATCTCAACACTGTAGTCTGTTGACCGGACAATAGATAATGTTGCTTGGACACAAACAAGATACAAAACAATGTTTGCTTAAATGAATCACGTTTTGTTTTGGTGTTAAACAAACATGTTACAAAAGGATTTATTAGCGGGCTCGTGTTTTAAATTTTAGAGCAGGGAAACTTTTTGGATCAAGGGCCACTCCATGTTTTAAAGTGGGCCAGGACTGTAGTACATTAGTACAGAGCAGTAAACTGTCATGACTATAATAAACTATTAAATAATATAAGTTATATGTAAACACCAGATGTGCAGTGCCTTTATGTTGTTACCAGTGTTAACAAAAAGAACATAAATCACTGCTTTTTGTTTAACACTGACCATTTCTTCATTAGCAGCTCTATGATATTGATGTGCATGAAATTGTATGACAGCAAAAAACTTGCCTTGAACCTTAACTCCTGAAAAGTTAATCTAGCTGCACTCTCTTGAATTGACTGGTTGCTAGAATATTCCACTCTACGTAAAACTTTAACGTAATTAACCTGCTTGGTGACAGCTGTTCTTATATTCTTTGAAAGCTGCAAGTTTCTGGGCAAATAAGACATATGGACATACTTTTTGCAGGTCCAGATTTAACAGCTCAGTGGGCTGTGTGTGGACCCCGGGCCTTAGTTTTACTGTTTTAACCCCTTTATCATAAAGCTATCACTTTGTGGATTAAAACACCGCATTCACCATCTACAATGCATTAAACACAAGCAGGACTTGAGACCCAACAAAGGTCAGCTCAGTTTGGTTCAGTTAACCTCAAGGAGACTTGTATTTCCTCTGTGCTGTGTCCTGGGGGGTGGCATCTGCTACATAAACATCATGGCAATAATGTAATGACATGAGGCTGGAGGTAGAGCCATATAGATAGACATAGAAGATTGGTTCTGTATGTGTTTCCTTCATGAGACTTGCTATCAAATGTTATGGTCATGGAAGATAGATAGCAAATGCCATTGTCCAGGGTGTACCCCACCTCAGGCCCAAAGCTTCTGGCATAGGCTTTGACCCCTAACAGGAGCAAGCAGAAGAAGATGAATGTTAGTTTTGTAAAAATCTGTTCAGGTTGAAAAAATAGAGGTCATATCTTACATCCTTTTATAAAAATAAATTGAAAAATGAGGACTTGGGCCATAACCTCCACAATTTATTTTTGCAGTGAGGAAGCTCCTGTGTAATGCCAGATGAGGAGCAGCAGATAAGAAGAGTCAGGACTAGAACATGAGAGATGTGCACAAAGAGAGCTGCTGAGAGAAAGAGTAGCGGAAAGACGCAGCCAGACCAATATAGACAGAAATTGGAGGATGTGTTTTCTGGTCAGGAACCAGTGCTAAATTTAAGCAGGATGTAAATTCCACAGCGTTGCTCTGTGCGTCCACATGTGACACTGAGAGCTGCCAGAGGAACACAAATGCAGCGAACGTCCAAGGGCGGAGGTCAAACTCGAACTGTTCCGCAGCAGTGTTGTCTTTTCTTTTTCTTAAAATGACCTTCGCCCGAGAACAAAGACATCTAACAAACCACAAGAAGGAGGGAAAAAACCCTGAAAGCGAAAGCCCAGGCCCCTCGAGCAACAGTTGGACAGTCCCGGACGCCAAGCCTTTAACACAATCACCACACAAGCTATTGTGGCCAGCGCTGAAGTCCTGGAATGGCTCAAAGCTGCAGCTGAGCGCCCCCCTCCACACTGTGCCCCTGTCCTCTCAGCGCCTCCACACCCCTGTCATTTACAGTTCTAATGACAAGACGCAAAACTCCACACATCCAACCCCCGCCGAGCGTGGAGAATCACATTATGGACCGAGAGCAGGACACAAAATACCAACCACTCCAAAAGCTGTGGACCGACTCTCCATTTGCATAAACGCACACACAAATAAAGACAGAAAACATTTGAAAACAACACTGGATACTAACTTCAAAGTTTGTGTTAAATGTTGAGTGAGGTTTTGCTGTTACATGACCCAACATTCTGTCTCCTGTCTGCTATAATTGCATTAGGCTACATGGCTCCCATTTCTGGTTATGCGCCACAAGCCAGGAGCACTTTTTTCCAGAAAGGCCAAAAAATTGTTTTGCCTCAGCCAGCTCACCAAAGACATTCAGTAGTTGCCAGTCCCCAGAACGTGTTGAATCCTTGGCCCTTATGGCAATATCCCCAGATGCCTCTTTCATAGAGTCTTGGTGCATGTTTGATGTGCACAGAGCAGTGCACTGCACCACAGTTCAGTTTGATGCATCAAACCTGGTGCATAAACTGTGACCATTGCAAAGGAGTTTGCTCCTTTGTCCTTCAGCTTTGTGTTGTAAACTGAGAATTTGGGGTTATGCATCATACCCCACTTTGTACTCTACCCAGCACTGAGTAAAACCACCTGCTCTCTTGAGATGTACGAACAATAATCTTCAGGAATTCTCCCAAAACAAAGGTCAAGAGAAAGACTGGATGTTCATCAACATGTATGAAAGGCTTATGAATCATTTAAATTTTTTATATGACCTTTATTTAACCAGGTACTTCCGATTACAATTGCTAATTTCTTTTGCCTGTAGTGAGAGGGTGGAACCCAGGACCTTCTTGCTGTGAGACGGGAGTGCTAACCACTCACATTCAGTTCAAGTGAAATGAGAAAACACAGCATATACAGCTCATTACTCAGACTGGAGTTAGAAGATGCGCTCAGCACTCAACAGTATAGCACAGGGTCAGCAGACCATGACAGTTGAAGTAATGCTAATGTGTTATCACTGGCTAACTTATTCATTGGCTGTTGTAGTTGCTGAAAAGGTCAGTCTCCAGACATATGTCCTTTGTCAAAATGGTTGATTCCAACATTGAATCGTAGCATGTGCTGTAAAAACAACAGGTTTCCAACATTACCATTAGCTTTTCAACTTCATTTTCAACATTGTGACTTTGGCATCTTGATCTCATTCTCTCCTGACATTTCTTTTTTCTTCTTACGGTCCTAATTCTCCACATACTTTTTCCGTCCTGGCTGAACGACACAGAAAATCCCAGTGTGCTGTGGAGCGCTGAGGGGAAGGTGCAGATGGAAACTGGTTTACAGCCTCCTCACAAAGCCAGGCCTATTTCTGGACGTCCTATTGGTCTAACAGAGACAGGACACATGGCCAGCAGGACGTCCAGCACACAGGCCTGAGGCGGACAGCGGCAGGTCCCGGTTCTCTGGTCTGGCCTTAACGTGTGATTCTGTTGTGACCCTGATTTAACAGGCAGCATGTTCCACCAGATACATCCCTTTAACCCCTTTTTGAAGCATGAAGAATGGTTATCACATGGTAGTTGAAAATGTTGTGGTGTATCGATTGTATGTCTCAGGTTAACTATTGTAAGTGACTATAAATGGTTCATACAGGGTATTGATGCAGTTTTAAACCATTATTAGGTAAATAATACAACTCACTTCTTGAAAATAGCTACTTCTTGATGGGTTCTCATTAACAACTGATAATAAATGAGAATAATTGAATTGTATTAAAATTTTTGGATCCCATTCCGTCAAACTCCAGGCCATATTTTCATGACATGACAGTTATTTTGTCACGGAACCAAAACCAGTGTTGTCTCTTTGTGTTTTTGATTTGTTTAGACATCTGCAGTCAGTGTGGGGTTGAAATTTCAACCAAAACACCTTGAAAAAAAAAACCTTTAATTGAGCAGGCATGTCAAAGCCTCATTTCTACTGGTGTGGTACGGATCAGCTCATTACGGCAAAGCTTTTTTCAAATTCCCCAAAAAGGCTTGTATTTTCTCTGGACAGTGTCAAGAGAGACATGTCTGCTGCAGAAACAGTGACGTCACACAAGAGACACAGAAGTTATGTTTCTGTATGAGTTATAAAGCACAAGGAGTTTCAAAACTTGGATGTGTTGCCAATAATAAATATAAAAGCTGCAGTAAACATTAGACTTCTGATTTATTTACAGCTTTCTTAACACTGAAATCATGAAGCTGTACGGCTTCAATCTAGGTTCAACTTAAAAGAAAAGAAAAACAAAAGAAAAACTGCAAACGTAACATAAAATCGCAAGCAAAAAATAAATAAAATTAAAATTAAAAAATGGCCTTTTACCCACATTTTTTTCCCCCCAATTCACAATTCATTACGATTCATTTGATCAGTTTAGCCTCTGAGCCTGTTTGTATGATAGGGCTGGCTGATTACTACGACTCTTGTTGACTTATGTAGGACTGCTCCAGTTTACTACATTTCAGAGACTTACTGTTTAATGGCTGAAGCTCAGTGTGTGTTTAACCCAATGGAGACGATAAATCTTATGTATTCTACTAAACGTGGAGCCGTACAACACCAACTAATACTATCTTTTTTTTTAAATATCACAAGAACGAGTGTGTTAAGCTCCACTGTTTTTGGAAAGTGTCCCTCTCTCATATCTCAACTGTACATTTCCCAACTTAAAATAAATGCTGTTGATAAATTCTATGCATTTTAAGAGTGGGGTGCAACTGGTTAACTGCAAAACCTTTATAGGCCTATAATATATTACAATAGCACAGATATTTGAGCCTAATTGAAACAGATGCCAACTATATATAGACTTTTATGTTTTTATGCCTTATCCTACTGTTGCTGATATGCTTTAAATGCTGTAATCTATTATTCATCCACTTCACACTCACTTGCACAACATCGTTTGAAAGATATAATCAGGAAAATTCTTGGGTTAAAATAGATTTATACTAACATTAAATAACTTTCCAGAAATCCCCTTCAGCTCTTTCCTGTTTAATCCTTAACCCTGACATTCTTCTCTCTGCTGTGTTATCTGAGGAATGTGTTAAAGTCTTACTCACTTGTGTCCATCAACCGAAGCTGATCATTTCCAAACTGGGAGGGTGGTGGGACGTCCCGGCTCTGGTGAGATCGGAGGCAGAATGATGAGGCCAAGTGGAGCTCTGAAGGTTAAGTGCGTTCAGCGACGTGTCCAGGCCTGCTCCCTCCGAACGATCAGGCCTTTTATTAGCATTTTCGGAGCAGGTGTGGACTTGTAGCTGACGCAACACTCGACATGGTTTTCACTGACGCCCAACTGCTGCATTCCACACCAGGTCGGGCCCCGAGCGAGACTCCCACCTCAGAGTCAACACCGGCTCATGTAGGAAATGACCCGAGTTATTATTCCCATCAGTCTTATTATGTGTGGGCTCATTACGGTCCGGCTCCTGTTACTGTAGAGCTCCACACACCGTTATTGGAAACCTGAGAGCTCACTGAAATGTGCGATTTCTGTAATGGGGCCAGTTCTCTTCGAGCGAGGGATCATAAAAAGATAATGACATTAGATAAAGAAAGATTGAATAATGATTTAAAAGTAATTTTGCTCTCAAATAAAACCAACACAAGCCTGGGGTAGTATCACTTGGGCCAATTATTACTAACCTGGGGTTTATAATGGATCCATATTCAAACTTGATAATATGAAGGGGTTATTTTGAAGGTAAACTCCATAAGTTTAAAGTGTGACTGGTGCTCATCAAGAAGGTCAGGGATTCAATGACAAGCAACAGCCTTTTTGTGTAGATTCTTTCCAGTTTAAACATGTAGGGTCACCTCTCACCATCCATGAACCTACATTACCCATAAGCCTGTTTGCACCAACAAGGCTCAACCAGTTTAAATCTTAAAATACAGCTCCACCATCATTTAAACTTAGTTTAAATTTAAATCAGTTTAACACTGTTTGTTGTACAGTTTTAACTGTACCTGATAAGTTTTTCATCTAGTTGGTGAAAATGGTTTAAACCCCTAATAGTACATTAAAGTGTTAAAGCGTAATTGCGTTAAAGCAATAATTTGTGGAAAAGATAGTTTTATGGTGCCATCTACTGTATATTATAAGTGATTTAATTTGATGAGAACCTCTATTCGAGGTATTGCAATGAAAAAATCCTATGCAGCCCAAAAAGTGTTTTTCCCCGCAATGTTAACGCCTCGTATTTGGCTGGCAGGACACCTACAATAGCCCAAATGGTTGGATTGTGCAGTATTTGTAGTAGTAGTGTTTGTTTGTCTGTTTTCATATCCTAGACTTTTTCTCTGTTGAAAATCCTTAAATTTGCCAAAAAATATTTTTTATTGTTTTGTGACGTCACAGCTCACCGTATCCTGCCTTTGTGCCCATTGGTCAGAACGGATCACGTGGAACCCAGAGGCAGGTAATACACAAGACCACATGTGTGAGTGCCACAGTGCGCCTGCTCTATGGGCCACGTAATGCAGAAATATACCCTGGAAGCCAAATGCTTTTTTGCTGTGCTGCACCAATGTCTGTTGAAAACAATGGATGGCCATGTTTCTTTGAGACTCTTTCACTATCCTGTTCTAATAATACATCCATGTTCCAATGCTGATGCTCAACGTCAAAATCTAAACTTCAGTTTGGTGAAATGTATTAGCATTTTGTGGCGTTAAAAAGTCTGTTTTTTTTTTTAAATAAAAGAGAAGCAGGAGAGGTCACTATGGGCTGCTTTTGCGGGTGAGTGGAATCTGAGATCAGGTATCAGGTAGTGGAGTTTTAAGTCTGAACGGCTATACTTCTTTAAAATACTCGTATTAATCACAGAATTCACCTCGATTCACAATAGATTTTGGCTTAAAAATGGGAAAGATGTGGTTGTCACAAGCTGCAGGCTCGGCTGTAAACAAGACAAACAGTAAGTTTTATTTTACTGTAGAACAGCCACCAGTGGAATAGCAGCTACAGTTAGTGAATTTTTCCCCCTGAATGATCAGAAACTGTATTTGTTGTCTGGACATCTTTTGTTAATTGTATGCACAGTGTCTTTCGATTTTTGATGTTTGCTTTTTTTAGCTTAGCCAGATGTAGAAAAGGAAAATGTTGTGATTTGAGCAGATTTGAACATAATTCAGCTAAAATCAACTTGTCGTGTTGTGTGGTTCAAAAGTGAAACACAGCTTAAAGCAGCAAAGAATCTGCTGCTGAGTTTGGTTTACAGTGATGTCAGTAACAGTTGTACAGATTTACTGAGCATTACTTTGTGACATGACAGTCCACGCGTTTGGGAAATCTCCATACTTCTAATTTGCATAGATCAATAAATAGTATTAGATAAAGTAAATATATGTCTCAAGAAGATTTCAAACTAATTCCAGACTCAGGCTGTTGTTTAATTAGTGGATAAACTTGCATGAGGCATGGAACAGGTTTTGTATCCCTGTGCAACCGTAACCAAAGTCATGAATATACAGGTAGGAACCAAAAATGTAAATAGAACCATTGTTCATGAATAACATACTGTAACTTTTCATGCATCCTAAAAAGCCATAATTGTATAAAATTGGTAATTTTTTTTTTTTTTATAAATTTGTGTTCATTTCAAGTCTTCTTTTATATAATTTTTGTTCACACCAAATGAATGTGTTCTGTATTTAACCTTGCTTTGACTTGTAGCTTTGATGATAAGATGGATGTGTTTGTTTTTCTGCTGCTGCCTCCAGCTCATTTATCTGCAGTAGGTGCCAACAGACTGAGGGCTTTTAGTTTGAATGACTACTTCCTCCTACTGCGGGAGTGTCACTTTCCATTCATGTCTGTGCAGACTCACAGAGAGGCAGAGAAGAAATTATATCTAGGTATGAATTGGATCTGTTGGTGAAATGAAAATGATCCTCGGTGTACTGACATGTTTGACTGCACTGAATCATTTTCAGTAAAAATGTTCTGCCTTTACCAAGACACCACCAAGAGCACTGTTTAATTATAGAAGAATGTGTTTTTACTGAGTCATGTAAAGCTGACCTTTGATAGAAACCCCCTGCAAAGCAATCAATTATTAGAAATTATTATATTCTCTTACACAAGACACTCAGAGCACTTCAGTGATAAAATAATTTGTTAACCTTTGACCTCTAACTATCACATCCTAAGAAATATGTAACTATGTAATATGCAACTTGTAGAACCTCTAATGGCAGTGGAAGAAGCCTGGTTAGAACCCATGGTAACAGGAAAAGATGGCAGCTGGCTCGCTGTGAGGCCCTCTACCCAAAGATGCAAACAGAAAATCCCCACAAATGTGCGACATGATCCATACTTAATAAAAAATGTATCTGCTTTCAAGTGAGTAGATCTGAGCTGAGTTATCTTGTTTTCCAGACATCCTCCTACACTCAACAATTAATAAAACCATCAAAAGTAGACATATACGTACTTGTGGACAACTCTCTTGTTAGAAACTCTGAAGGGAATTATGCTGTCACAGTTGCTCAATTGCACATAAAAGTTTAAATGAACTGTAATAACAATAAACAGATTAAAAATAAATAAGTAAAATATATGACCTTCAATTAAACATACATAAAAATATGAATACACGATACAGAACAAATGAGGAAAGACTGGCTACTGAAAGACATTAATCAGGAGATGACTTGAGTGATTATGTCATTATCTGTTACATAAGAGGAATTGTAGGTGATGTGAGAATGTATAAAGTACAAATTATGTATTATAACTGAATGTTGGAGAACAAGGTCTAGTTAAATATAAATTGATCAAGGTTTTCATTAAATCCCAGGAGGAGACAAATACACCATTTGTGGTCTTGGTTGGTCTTGACGTCTGAGGCCAAGACAAAACCGAGTAGAAATGAATTCAAAACCTTGGCAAGACCAAGACCTTTACGAAATGGTCCAAGACCAAGACTGGTCTGGAGTACTGCATCACTACAAACAACCATGACATGTAGGAGGCCACAGGACTATATTAACATTAACATAGTCAAAATGTTGCTATCTAAATCTAATGGCAGTTTTGACATTCAAATATTTACTCCAGTCACTGACAGCAAATGGAGTGTACCAAGCAGCGTGAACAGAAAGCACTCCAAAGACCTCAGTATCACTCAAGACATAATATAAACTGAATGTGTGTTATGGGATCATTCTTCTCCAACACCAACTCATAAACATTTAAAACCAAGAGTGAAGATGGTGAACAGAAACACAGCTAACAGCTGAGGGAAATGTCACTCAAACCAAACAGCCTGTCCCACTCCGACAGTTTACATAACTCTCTTAACTCGATTTGTAGCAGAAAACCACTGCTGTAAATCAGCTCCATTTGGAATATTTTAGACTCTTGCTGTGAGTTATGTTTGTACCACAGCCACAGTGAGCTGCAGGAGCTCAGGATCTGTCTACAGGAGGGAAGTGATAGAAGCAGATTGCCAGGCCAGTAAATAAACAACCTTCTCTGGCCAAGACTTATTTTAGTTTAGACGTATTTCTAAACATGACAGATATCTCAGAAAATTCTAAAGTTTAAAATTTACATAAGTCTCTTTAGTGAGATGAGAACAAACTGAGAACATGTTTCCTTCTCAACTGAGATCTGATTGTGTGGTTTGTTGTGAGGAGTTCCTGGGAGCAGTGTATGAGCTGTCACACAAGGTCATTTCCCAAGCCCAGCGAGAAACCAAGCATACAATATAATTGCCCTCTGCTTAATCTCTACAAACATGAGGCCAAGTCTGAGACTGGAATGTTGACTTTAATCTTGCACTTTAAAATTGACATGATTTGACTAGAAAAAAAGATAAAAAAAAAAAAAAAAGTCTGTTAAAAGTGCTGCGGTTGCTTTAAGTGAGTTTGTCACTGTCTATCCCCACACAGTGTGTGTTTTCATTTCTGCGTTTTTTGGGGAAAAGGAGCTCTCACACGTGCTTACACTGGTTCCATCAAAATGTTAAGAGCAGCAGTGTTCATCTCTGTCTGTTTTGGTCGATATCAGTGTTAGCCTCATCTCAACAGGACGCCACATTTAAAGTTCTCTGGTCCCTCTCATCCACATCTTACTGTGAAGAGGGCTCACTTTACTGTTATAAGATTTTTTTTGCCTCCAGTCCATTAGCATCATGGGTTAACCACGTTGTCTATGATGACTACACCAGCAACATTGTTTGATTGGACTCGACTGATATTGAAGCACCATTAACTCTAGATTTACTCTAAACTTCTCATCATTAGCATCAGCAGCTCTCTCCACTCCGTTTTACTCTGAGCCCTTGGACTTCAGTTGTTTGACCCAAACTTACACTGCTTCACAGAGATCTTTCAAAAATCCATTAAATTTTTTTTATCTTTACAAAAGTTAAGTATGCTCGACCATTCTTGCCGATTACAGCACATGATGACCCCTGGTGGTCCAAATCAAACCCCTTGGTCGACCCATTTTGGCCCACAGGCCCCACTCTGGGCACCATGATTTAGAATTAAGCAGAACTCTCTTCAATTTATGCAAATAGAGAGACAACATAGAAATTGCAGACAAGGATTTAAAACACACTCTTGCAGGAGAGCGACCTGAGTGGACACATGTTCATCTGGTGTGAAATGAGCATTACAATTACCTGACTGTCCAGATGGTCTGTTACGCAGAAGGCGAGGTGATTGGATGAACCACTGCTAGTGACCACCTATCACCAGACAGATGGATGCAGTGAGTTTGTGACAGTAGCTGATCATCAGTTTTCCTTTCCCTGGTGTTGTAAAGTACAGGTTGTTTTTTTCATACAAACTAAAACTTAACCAGAAGCTTTCAAACTCCACAGCATCAAAACTCTTTATTTTAGTATTCCTTAAACACTGGTGAATAACTTGTGAATTCAAATGGATTTGTGTGGACGAAGGCTGAAATTCCCACACAGGTACCCAAGAACGTCAGTGTTTATTATAGGTTCCAACTGTGGATTAAGCTTCAGAAGGATATCCAGGTAAAATATAAACATCCTGGCCGACATTGGAAGTTCCAGCATTCCTCTGTTGGGCTCTGTGTCAATCACTAATCGCTGGAGCCAGACTCACCACAGGATTAAACAATCACACATCAGGAGGTCATTTTAGAGCGTCTTTATTGAGAATAAAGAGAGAACAGCCTTCAATTATAATCCCAGCTCAGTGTTTAACAGGGTAAATAAATAAAAGTACAAAATAAATACTATTAAATATGGTATAAAACAAAAGGAAGGAGAGAGAAAAAAGAACTCTCATTTCAGAAAAAGGCAGCAAAAATAGAGCAGAGATACAAAAATAATCCGTTTGGTAAAATGCTAAAGAGTCGGATCATACAAATGTACAAAAGTCATTGGAAGGCAGTACAGAGTAAAAAAAAACAAGTCCCTTTTCCAAATATGGGTCTATTTGCTACAATAGAATCAGAGATACAATTGAAAACACAGTCAAAATTCAAGTAGAGAGCGTGTCCATCAGTAACACAAAGGTTTGCAGTCATCAGTTAAGAGCACTTTCAAAAACTTCACACAGGCACTTAATCTGGTAAAGCATTCGGACACATCTGTGATTTACAAAACATTAATGATGCACTGAAATCATAAAACAGTTATTAAGAGTGAAATTATTTCAGCCAAAAAAATAAAAAGATCCATGAGTCAATCCGGGGCCAGTTTTACAAGTTAGACCGGTTTCTAAAGTCAGACCAGTCCAGACCAGTCTTAATTATGCCTGATGAATACTAATGGCCCACTTTGATGTTTTTATTCTAACATTAAGTCAGCTACATTAGAACTAACTATACTCTACAGTCATACAATAGAACTACTTCAGTGTGTGCTCCATAGAGGACATTTCATTGATATATATACTGTATACTGCTGAGACATGGCACATATTTTGGTTAGACGTGGTTTTCATTGGAAGTTCTCAATGTATAAGGAACACAATAAAAAAGAATCATGTAAAAATAAAAGCATGGAAGTCCTGTCTATGTAACACACACTTTGTAGTTTTTGACATTTTAGAAATGTGTGTTTTCACTGGCCCCATTACCAACATACTGTATATTACACAAACCAGTGTCATTGCTCCCGTCCCCTTTTCCAAACTGAGGTTGTGTTGACTATAACCTACTGTATGTCTTTAACCTCCATTTATAAAATAACAGACTATACCTTTCAGAAACTGAGGATTTCTTGGAGTCAGTGTTGCAAAGACACCTTGAAAAAGTCCTGTTATCTTTCGTATATACTGTATACAACCTGTCATTGTCACACTTCAGTATATATGAATATTAGATACCATTCTATGACTGGCCTACACTTTGGACATTGACATTTCTGTGGCTTTAGATCAACATAAAAGCATAAATCAGAACTGGTCTAATACTATAGACTATAAACTGACACCACGTTTTTGGGGCATTTGCAAATGACTCTTCATTAACAGCACACTACACAAAAGAAACAAAACTGCAATAAAACTCATTTCAATTTTAAACCTTTTTCTGACACAAACCAAGCCCATGTGAATATTGATCTAAGTGCTACATCATAAAGTATTTGGTAACTGCCCAAACAGAAACAAAGGTAAAAGTTGAGTATACTGTATATACACAAAGTACCACATACACATCCTCCTTTTCATATAACATCAATTATATGATTATAGCTTAATTTCTGCAGCCGGCGAGCCAGTCTCAACACTAGTCCATATGTTTACACCCGGCCAGCCCTAGCTTACTGCAGCTGTGTCGTCCCGCTGCGTCCTTATATGGTCTGACAGGAAGTGGGCCAAAGTGCCAATTAAAAGCCACACTGTTGCTGGTTTCGGCCTGTCATCCCCACTACTGGCTCCAGGAATGCCAAAAACAGGACACAAAAAGCAGTGAATTGTATGCATACAGAAAAAAAGTGGATAATAAAAATATCTACATAATGAAAGGCTACGTGGGACAATTGCGGGATATTTGCTCCGTTCCCATTTGGGTAAGATGTACAGTGATGGACACAGTGCTCCTGGTGGTGTCCGCTGCTCAAAGCCCTCGGTGCGTTTAGCTCCAGCTCAGTTCAGAGTTCAGAAGGGCGACAGTTCAGTGCGGCGTAATGGCTCCCTCGGTCGGATGGGATCACACTGCGAACACGCTCAGAGTGCTGGTCTGGTCTTTCAGGCCCAAGATGCTGTAGGCGATTCTTTTCAAATGGCCGGGCAGTCGCACTCCGATGTTTTTGATGTCCCTGAAAGACACAGGACAAGTCATGGTCAATACAAGACATCAGAAGCAAGCAGAAACAGCAATTGAGTGATACAGTTTCCTTAAGCATACTTTTCCTTTAACTTCAGTCATTTCAAATTGTAAAAGTAACATTTATCAGTGGTAAGATGGTTAGTGTTGGAGAGTTTTTAGCTCTAGCTGTGAGGAGTCAGACTTAATTGTAGCTTTATTGGATGGATCATGGCTCTATTTCGGGATGTCACAGGCCGGAGATATACTTGCTGTTTGAGTACGTACACACGAGCACAGTACTACTTTTAGTGTCAGAAGTGGATGTGCACACATTGTATATGGGCAAAGATCAGAATCAGAATCAGAATCAGAATCATCTTTATTGCCAAGTATGCAAAAACAAACAAGGAATTTTTCTCCGGCAGTTGTTGTCTCTCTAGTTGAAAAAAAAATAAAAATAACAAGTCTATATACAACTAAAATACAAATATACAATATACAATAAAGTGCAGCATCATCATTGAGGTAAGTGGAATCAGTGCAGTGATTTTAGTGCAAAATTATATTGTGCTGTTAAGTAAAGTGACTGCTGTAGGGAAGAAGCTGTTCCGGTGTCTACTGGTTCTTGTCTGGAGGGCTCTGAGGCGCCTTCCTGATGGGAGCAGTTCAAATAGTCTATGTGCGGGGTGAGAGGAGTCCTTTATGATGTTCCCTGCCCTCTTACGAGCCCTAGAGGAGTACAAGTCCTGGATAGAGGGCAGGGGGGCACCGATGATGCGCTCAGCAGTCCTCACCGTACGCTGCAGTCTAGTCTGGTCCTGCCTGGTGGCAGCTCCGAACCACACTGTGATGGAGGTGCAGAGGACAGACTCAATGACTGCATTGTAGAACTGCAGCAGCAGCTCCTGGGGGAGACCATGTTTCCTCAAGAGCCGCAGGAAGTACATCCTCTGCTGGGCCTTCTTGAGGATGGAGCTGATGTTCTGCTCCCACTTCAGATCCTGTGAGATGGTTGTGCCCAGGAATCTGAAGCTCTCCACGGTGGATACAGGGCTGCTGAGGACTGTGAGGGGCGGGGGAGCAGGGGGATGTCTCCTAAAGTCCACTATCATCTCCACCGTCTTGAGCGTGTTCAGCTCAAGGTTGTTCTGACTGCACCAGAGCCCCAGCTGATCCACCTGCCGTCGGTAAGCAGACTCGTCGCCGTTCTGGATGAGACCGATGACAGTGGTGTCATCTGCAAACTTCAGGAGCTTCACAGAGGAGTCAGAGGAGGTGCAGTCATTGGTGTAAAGGGAGAAGAGCAGTGGAGAGAGGACACATCCTTGGGGGGTGCCGATGTTGGTGGTCAGAGTGTCCGAGGTGAACTGTCCCAGCCTCACCTGCTGGCTTCTGTTCGTAAGAAAGCTGTAGATCCACTTACAGAGGGCAGGTGGCACAGTGAGCTGGGACAGTTTGGAGCAGAGGGTGTGGGGGATGATGGTGTTGAACGCCGAGCTGAAGTCTACAAAGAGGATCCGTGCGTAGGTCCCCGGGCGATCCAGATGCTGCAGGATGTAGTGCAGTCCGATGTTAACTGCATCGTCCACTGATCTGTTTGCCCGATAGGCAAACTGCAGAGGGTCTAGCAGGTCGCTCGTGAGAGACTTCAGGTGGGTCAGCACCAGGCGTTCAAAGGTCTTCATAACCACAGATGTCAGAGCGACGGGTCTGTAGTCATTCAGTCCTGTGATGGAGGGTTTCTTTGGGACTGGGATGATGGTGGAGCGCTTGAAGCAGGAGGGAACTTCACCCAGCTCCAGAGATCTGTTGAAGAGCTGGGTGAAGATGGGAGCCAGTTGTTCTGCACAAGCACGCAGACAGGAGGGGGACACTCCATCCGGGCCTGGAGCTTTTCTTGTCTTTTGCCTGAGGAGCAACCGGCTCACTTCACCCTCGCTGAACCGGAGCGTCGGTGGGTCAGGGCAGCAGGAGGGGGAAGGTGGTGAGGTGAGTGCTGTGGTGCCAGGGTCCGTGTTGATGGGTGGTGGGGGAAGGAGGGCAGGAAGAGGAGCTGCAGAGGGGTGAGGGGCAGGTGTGAAGTGGTCCCTCTCAAATCTGCAGTAGAAGTTGTTGAGGTCGTCAGCCAGGGCTTTGTCACCTCCAGCAGTGGGGGGAGGGCGTCTCCTGTAGTTGGTGATCTCCTGCAGGCCTCTCCACACTGTTGCTGGATCGTTAGCTGAGAAATTGTCCTTCAGCTTTTCAGAGTAGCGCCTCTTGGCCACTCTGATCTCCTTTGTCAGTGTGTTTCTGGCCTGCCTGTACAGGGCCCTGTCTCCACTCCTGTAGGCGTCCTCCTTGGCCTTACGAAGGTGGCGAAGTTTTGGTGTGAACCAGGGTTTATTGTTGTTATATGTGCGGAATGATTTGGTTGGCACACATAAGTCCTCACAAAAGCTGATGTAGGATGTCACAGTGTCTGAGAGTTCGTTGAGGTTGGTGGCTGCAGCTTCAAAAACACTCCAGTCGGTGGTGTCAAAACAGTCCTGGAGTTTCTGTTTCGCCTCACTGGTCCACTTCTTCACTGTCCTAACAATAGGCTTAGAAGATTTTAATTTCTGCCTGTAGGTCGGAATCAGGTGGACCAGACAGTGGTCAGAGTGTCCTAAAGCTGCACGGGGAACAGAGCCATAAGCATGCTTCAGAGTGGTGTAGCAATGGTCCAGAGTGTTATTGTCCCTGGTGGGACACTTAATGTGCTGTTTGTATTTTGGCAGTTCGTGGTTAAGTTTTGCTCTGTTAAAGTCCCCTAGAATGATAAGCAGAGAGTCCGTGTGTTCCCGTTCTAAACACGTGATGTGTTCAGCCAGCCGCTGTACAGCCTCATTCACGTTGGCCTGAGGTGGAATGTAAACACCGACGAGGATGAAGGAGGAAAACTCCCGCGGTGAATAAAACGGCTTACAGTTCAGAACGAGGAACTCCAGTTCCGAGTCGCAATGTTTATGAAGCACTGTGACATCTTTACACCAGCCTTCGTGTATGTAGAAACATATTCCACCGCCCTTTGTTTTCCCTGACTGCTCAGCGACGCGGTCCGCGCGCAGCAGCTGGAAACCTGGCAGGTACAGACCGCTGTCCGGGATAGTGTCACAGAGCCAGCTTTCCGTGAAACAAAGAACTTTGCAACATAGATGTATATATAAAGTCTATCTCAGGCCTTAGGCAGTAGAAGTTAATCTACTATGAACACAGTGTGACAGCTTTGACCATCCAAAGCCTGACTATGCTTCTGTTGTATGGGTTTGTATACAATAAGATGACGTAGGCCGTTAGTCACTAGAGGATATGTGTCATATGAGGTAAGGCTTTTGAAGCATATTCATAAACAGACATAAATAGGGTATCTACGGGTACAAACAGTACTTGATGTGTTTATCATAATCTATGACCTTGGTGCAACAGACGCAGTGCCTTTTTCTCCTGAAAAGTGTAGGAGCAGTGATAAAACCTGTGGCTCCAACTTGTTGTTTTCAATTCTGTGTTGTGCAGTTTTAAAAACGTGCTGAATCTAGTGACAATTGGTGTTCTCTGCTTTCCATTAAGATTGCATTTGAGTCACAACACTTTCACACACCACAGAAAACTGGTATAACTATAGTACCTTATAGTGGGACTACTCAATAAACTGTATGATTATAAGGTTATCAGTTTTACCACAAGTTTAAGACAGATAAAGGGCTACTATCTATTTTCTATTAACATTAAAAACATTTTTCTCAAAATTGTGCGATCATATTTGATAATATTGACTTGGTACTTTGTGTCTTTAAATGGTAGCCAGGCTTCATGCCAGCCTTTACTTCCGCACAAGCTTCCTACTCAGCACTATCTATGTTTTACACCCAGGGCAGGCCCTTTTGAAGTGCTGAACATGGTGTGATTTGGTGGCCTTATGTTTCATCTCCATCTGGTAGCACTCTGAGGAAAAAAGAAGCCGCTATTTACTGCTCACCAGACAAACTGATTCATGGTCAACTGGAGAATCCTCGTTAAGTCATTAAGGCTATAATTAGAGTCCTGCCTTTAGACTGCTGTGTTTAGGGCTTTTGCAGTTTTTACATCACGTGTGAAGTCAGAAACCCCCAGGATTAGCCTTTAAAGTTCAAATTGAAGCCTTGGAACGTTCCCAGTTTAGCGGCAGTGGTTCACAGTGAACTAGACCTGAATGGAGTCAGCTGGAGACTGGCATCCTGCATGAGTCAGTGATTACTGCAAGGCAAGGGGCAGGAAGGAAGGAATAAGTCTGGAGTCAAGCCAAAGTGGATAAGTCTTCTTAGACAGAATATACATAAGGTTACAACACGTCCTGGAAATCCTGGAAAACTGTTTAAATTTCCTGCAAAGAAAATGTCATGCTCTTCTAGAACCAAGGTCTCAATCACTGTAATAGTCAAATTTTATGAATTAGAGTTTGGGCCTGTTGTATGTCCACTGGCCACTCCACTCTTTATTTGTCGATTACATTGTGGAGAGTATGGTCCATGTTGTTTAATATGGCATCCATGCTGCTATAACTTTTACCCAGTGCTTAACCATTGTGTCAATTTGTGTCTACTAAGTCTTTTTACAGAAGCGATGACCTAGCACCTCAAAAATCTTTGGATTGATGTATACAATATCCAGTAGTTATTCAACAAATCCAGTGACTGATTCATGGCATTATCTTTTAGTTTACACATAGCTCTACAGCTGGGCTCTTTCGCAAAGCCAGTGAACCAGCTCAAACATTTACTTTTGAAAATCTCAGTTAGGCTTGTATAGCCATCCACTGGTCCGTCTTTAATACAAGCCACTACAGCAGTGTGCTCAGAATATCTTTGTTACAGCAGCACACAGAGTTTTATTGTAAATGTAGCATTTAAAGTGAACAGGAGTGGAGTGAGAACAGACACTTGTGGAACTCCCGTACTGCTAATTACAGTCTAAATCAGAAATAATTTAACTCCTGTGAATTTAATGCACTCATAGTAAGTTTATACAGTATTTGTGATTGACACCGTTTATTAGGCCAATATTCTTCTACACAGTCTGCTCTTATTCCTCCAGGCACATTATGCTGCTGGCTCTTGTTATTGCCCTCAACCTTCTATTAGTGCTTCACTGAGCTGTCTTTCCCCAAAAGATTGAGCCTATTTTACTAAATTCTCCCTTACACACGTGGAACGATCCAATTGCTGTAAACGGTGCCATTGTCGAGTTCACTGGGTGCACTCTGAGCTCACCTCTTCAATCTTACTAAAAGTACAAACACGCCGACTTCCAGGCTTCAAATCTCGTCCATCTACTTCAGCGACTTAATCTCCTCTAGTCTCTTCCACTTTAAAGTCAGAGAAAGCCACAGAGGCCTTTGCCCTCCACAGGCCAAAGTGCTGGGTTAGTATCATGGAGCCCTGGGCTAGCATGAGCTCTGAGCGAGGGATGAGACCAGAGAGGAGAGGAGCGAAGGAGCGAATAGGAGGACTGGGCAGACCACAAACCACCATCAGTCTGCCACAAATGAAACCCTCCTCCTGCTGCTCTCCATTAGTTTTTCCATATCAACTATTTCTCATGTTGTGTGGAAATACTAGTGCTGGCTGCAATATTTAGGTGGCATTTAGGAAAACACAAACCGCTAAAGGATGGAGAAGTTGGATGGGGAAGATTCTTATGCTAAGTGTTGGCCCGTAAGAGTTGCATAAGTTGGCACGGATTAGGGATACATGCTAGTTATGGCTTGATCACTTTACCAATAGGGAAGTTATCATGTTTCTGTCTATACAAGCTAATGGAGGCAATTTTACACTGGGGCATTAGTCAAATCAAATTTACAAATCATCAATAGGAACTAGGACACAAGTTCACTAACTTTCAAGTCAAGTCTAATACATATTGTTGAGTTAAAATGCTATGGTATGGCACTACTATGGCTAAATGATTTTTGACATTGCTGGGCTTCAGTACTGTTTCATGAATGTCAAAGCCAACACTAGGCTTACAAGTCTGTCTGATTTAAGTAAATAACAGCTTAAATGTGCAAGTGCAGTTCAGTGAAAAGTATGTAAAATGCAGTTCAATCCTCAGTTGGTGCACTAAAAGTTAGCAATGTACAGTGTAGCCCACACTTTCCACATTCAACAACCTCTAGCGTGGCCAGATGTTCCACTTTGTGTGGGACTGCAAATTGAGTCTCTGTTCCACTCTTTGATTGGCTGTAGATAATTCAAGAAAAATCCATCTCTGCTTTGTTGTCCAATAGTAGGAATAATAGGATAAAATATACTGCTGTTGTCTTACACTAATGCTAAAAAAAATATACAAGGTGCATAGTGTAAAATATTGTGTGTTCCATTGTATATAATCACCTAAAAATTTAGAATCTGAAAAATAGTTTAATTGAACCTATTTTTGTTCAGTTACATCCTGTTTGTACTACTGCCCGGAGATGTCAAACTGAGCACTACTGGAGGAGAATTCACTAATTTTTGAGCTCACATTTGTGCTTGAAGGTTTAGCACATTTTCAAATTGAATTGATTATGTTTATTTTATATTTTTATGTGAAATAGCAAGATCTTGCAAAAAAAAGGCCAAAAACATTACAGGCCCAACCTTTAAATTCAGCTTCAGGAGGAACAATAGAGCTGCCTTTGTTGTTAAGCAGAAAACTTGCAATAAGCTAAAACTTAAAAATAAAAACATCTGTCTGTGGAGGTCTCCATTTGACAAGCTTTTGTTTATTGTGCATTCTTAGCACTCATGTTGAACCTCTTCTATAAACTTAAAGGCTGAGACAAGGACACTCACTCGTTCTTCATCTGCAGCACTTGCTCCATGGTCACCACCCCAGCTCGGCTGAAGTTCTCGCTGTACTGGCTCATCTTGATGGACTCCAGCCACTCGGACACCGACCTGAAGGGGGACCCGTCCGAGCCGCTGGTGCTGGGCAGGCGGATGGATACGCTGCACAGAGAGAGAGAAAAGTAGTTCCAAATGACAACAATCAACAGGCTTTTCCCACAACAAAGGCGAAGCGCTGAGGTCGGTAATTACAGAGCAGGAACTAGCTGGTAATAAAAACCAGTTGGTGCAGTCAGGGCGAGAGGCCATTAAACTGCAGCGTCACAGCCTTTTGTCCTTTCTCTTCACCAGTTTGTGATCTTTTACGAAGCACCAGATACATGCTTTTACACATCGCCCCGCACAGCACGGCCGTAATACTACCCCGCACACATTTCTCCCATTATCCTCCAGGCTAAGTGTCCTAACAGTCAGCCATCTTAAAGCCATTTACACAACTACCTCTGCCGCTATTACATCGTAAAGACATGTGGCCAGCTCCGTCTGAGTGAAAGTCCACGTCAGGTTCAGAAGAATGTCAAGACAGGCTATACTTTATTCCATCTGGCTTGAAGTTAGTCCCTCTCAAAGTGCAGTCGGTCAAGACAGTTATGAGTGAAATTACACCAGTTTGAAAATGTCACATCAAATCTAATCCTCATCAATAGGTGTAATATTACATAACTTAAACTTAACCTCTAAGCCTTCTGTGGTTAGTAGAAATTGCGATAGATTTCTGATAACCGTTCGAGTGTGAACATATGAGTTCTACAGATACATTTGTGATTGCTAACCAGAGATAATGGGTTTCAGCGAAGCAATCTTAGGCTGTCGGCCTATATTTACATTCTTGGCCCAGCACTGGATTGTTTTAACCTGGATTGAGACCAAACTCAATTCCCATAAAAGTTGAATGGGCTATGTATTTAGTGTTTTAAGGCAGAACAACCTTGGTGCACTACAACGCTTTGGATTAAAAACTGTGCCAACAATTATTTATACATGATTTATAATGTTTTTGTTTCCCAAATTAAATCAAATGAATAAAAAATGTACCCATATGTACCAATATATGTCACTTCTGTTTGAATCAATGTTCAATAAAAACACTTGAATGACAATTATTACTATTGTGCTTTCTATTACTATCCTGATTTTTTTCCTGTTCTATACAACAATGGCATCTGTGGATTTAAGATCCATTTCCAAGGGCCAGTACCAACAGATGCATAATAATCTTCCTCTAAGTACAATAAAATGGATTTACAACTAATCAGACACATTAAGCATTGCATAAATCTCATTCCATTTTATATAAATGGTTACAATAAGGATTTCTACCATCAAATATGTGGACAATGTGCAGGGTGTACTTTAAAAGAATACCTGATTGTGTGAACCACCTGCCTGTAACATCCTATCAACAGGTCATTTTACTCAATCAGAGCAACACCTTACATTAACAGCAGTAAAACTATTTCAGCAGGTTATGTGAAATCTTATGGATTAACATGGATTTCGGTGAGTTTGTGAACTGCTGCTCTATGAAATGCCACTACAACTCAAGGCTGATTATGAACATATAAGGTTTAAAAAGGTACTACAAATGCTAAATAAAAATGTAGAATAGCACAGTGGGAAATGTTCACATTCAGGAATTTAATACCACTTCTCTGAATGATATAACTTATACAAAATGTTATTTCTTGTTTCTTATATTAAATCTCTACTTAAAAACACTTAAATAAGTTCTTTGACTGTGGCTTTCTCTTTCTAAAATGAAGTAAGTGGCATAAGCTCTTTCCAGGCATGTATGACATCACACAGTCAGTCCCCAAGCAAAAGGGAATCTAATTAAGCAGTGAGACTAAATATGAAACTGATACAAGCGCCCAGGCTGCAGACTTCTTTACTGATGGTGGCAGCAGCTGTCCGGTCACTGTTAGATAAATATCCACATGAGGCATTTCATTGGGAAAGTAAATAAATGTTACCGTGGGTCGAAGTCTGCGATGGTCTTGAGGGAGTCTGGGCTTCGCAGCAGTTTGTCCAGAAGAGGTACGATGTCCCCGAATTTGGGTCTCTTGGAACGGTCCTGGAGCCAGCACTGCAGCATGAGCTGGTACACGGCCGACGGGCAGTCCATGGGAGCGGGCAGACGGAAGGCCTCATTTATGGCCTTCATTACCTGTGACAGCAAATACAATATTTAAAACATTTATTCTAGTTATTCTCCTCCTTTCCACAAAGACCATCATTTTCGGAATACATGATGTGTTCAGGGGTTAGTTAAAGTGAGCTGAATCATTCATATAAAGTCTAAGGTAGTCACTCTGACCTCATGGTTGCTCATGTCCCAGTATGGTCTCTCTCCAAATGCCATCACTTCCCACATGACAATCCCAAAGCTCCACACGTCGCTGGCTGAGGTGAACTTCCTGTAGGCAATAGCCTCTGGGGCCGTCCAGCGAATGGGGATCTTTCCTCCCTGTGAAGGACAAATGCAAAGCAAAATAAACACAAGGCTCTATACAATAATTAAATCTTCCAATTATTCAGTTTTCTTTCCTTTGGGCTGCCACAAAGTTGAAATTGTACATGTTGACTTGACCTGACAGTTTAAGCTTCATTACCCAAACACTCATTTCCTTACCCTTAGTCAATATTTATCCACATTTCACTTGTTCCCTTTTTTCTATTTTAATTCTGTTTGTATTTCTCTGTGTAAACACACATAGTCAGTGCACAAACAGGCATTTTTCTGCATGGATATTTTTTGCTGCCATTGATTCAATGTTTAGATCTTGAGTAGACCAAGATCCAATTGAAGCTTTCCTTATTCTTCTACGGAAACAGATGAGCAGAGCTGAATGCAAACATGTGATTGGCCAGAGCATCCTGTAGTTGCTTAACATTATTATCCATTAGAGTCCTTGCTAGTAAAGCACTACTTACACTACTGACTTATGTTTTTAACAGTTTTCCCTAAATACATTAAAAGAAATTGCATATCCTACTTTAAGTCACACTATTTCTTTGGCTGTGTTGAATTTTTGGACATTTTTTCTATTTTATGTTTCCCTGTTGAACTTCTGGGCCTAAACCTGCTACATGGAAATGTGGAGTTTGGCAGAGGCCTACACCAGCCTGAGTTTAAATTAAGTGCATGAATCTTCCAATTCAGCTGGATCAAAATGTTTCTATGTATTTTACAAATGTATAGCTGTTCATGTTAATATTGATAGCGTGTGAACTCACGCTGGTGGTGTAGGTGCCCTCAGGGTCGTCCTCTAAGACTCGGGACAGGCCGAAGTCAGACACTTTACATTCCATTGTGTTGTTAACCAGGATGTTGCGGGCTGCCAGGTCACGGTGGACGTAGCTCATGTCAGACAGGTACTTCATCCCCGCAGCGATGCCACGCAGCATACCCACCAACTGGAAAGACGAGAACTCCCCGTCGTGGTCCTGGAGGGGACAAAAGACACATACACCCCAGTCACAAAACGCTACTTTATGAAAATGTTTTTGTTTCCCAAATTAAATCAAATTAATCAAAAATGTACCCATATGTACCAATATATGTCACTTCTGTTTGAACAACACTTGAATGAAAAGGGCTGTATATTTTATAATATATTAAATTAAATTAATTAAATTAGTGTTATAATATGAACAGTATCAATTTACAGTATCAATAGTATTTTCTAGAACAGTCTAAAAACAGTAGTACATGTACGACTAGTGGTACTCCAGCTTTTTATAGTGGTATGCAGGAGCCTCTGGTGGTATAGTTTCTTGATGAATGCTACAGTAAAGTATTTTTTTCTTGTAAGTAACGGTCAGAAAGAAATAAAACTACCTCCCGTGCAACAACTGCAAACAAATAGATGCTACATTTCATACTAACAGCTCATAATGGTTACACCTGCAGAGCCAAACATTTTCTGAGATGCTTCTTTTTGTGAAAAGTTTGGGAGCCACTGTTCAAGAAGCACAGATTTTTGTGTCTAGTGTACTAAACTTACCCTGAGGAACCTGTCCAGAGCTCCATTCTCCATGAACTCCGTTACGATCATGGCATGTTTGACTGCACAAAGACAAGAACAACGAGTCATTTCAACAGCTCGAACAAATAAACTACTAATTATTTAACAGCAGTGCATACACTTGGTGACGACCCCCTCCAGCCGGATGATGTTCTGGTGGGTGAACTGGCCCATGATGGAGGCCTCGCTCAGGAAGTCCTGCCTCTGTTTCTCGGTGTAGCCCGGTTTCAGAGTCTTGATGGCCACGGCAATTTCCTTTCTCCCAGGGGCCTTCAGGATGCCACGGTACACCTCTCCAAACTCTCCTGCACAACATGACTCCATTAGAACAAGACTTTATATGACAGATAAGTAACAGTATGCAAATGGAATAAGAATATGATGATAAGGAAGTAATAATGAAATAATTATGATTGCTCACGATAGGATGGCTAACTTAAAGATATAGCACATTATTTACAATATACCTTATGTGGCAATTAGCAGACATAGTAAATCAGACTGACACAGTTACCACAAAGTCCAAAAAGAACTTATGTTGCATTTATGAGCTCCTTCGATGGTCAGAGGTAGGAAATCATTTCTTTGACTTTCTTGGAAAATGGAAGTACGGTTTCATACACATTCAAGTTTAACTTTTTATTTATTTATTTTTTGTCCTTTTTGGATTTATTTGATAGAGACTGTCGATGGCAAATAAGGGATGAGAGAGGGGGGAATGACATTGAGAAATTGACCCCAGCCAGAATCGAACCCAGGTCCCCCAAGAATGTAGAATGCCCTCCACCAATTGAGCCACCTACATTACCCTTTCTTTAAATAACCGATGAATGAATATTGAATATTCAGAGAAGACACAAATGAATATAACTTTGCTCTATGACATTAGGTCAGGAAGTTGGGCAACTAATTCTATCACGAGTTTCCTTGAGGTGAAATATGTTGGAGCAACATTATAATACCATTACTTAAGCAGCAGCAAGCAGAGGCAATGGTTCTATTGTACGCTTCTCATGCATTGTTATGAAAATTGTATTTATGTTTTCACTGTTGTCAGGCCGGGAGGCTATATATGTCAACATTCATTCATTTAATTCTGTTTTAATAATCACTTCTTGTGGATATCAGACTCTATAAGCTATTTAGAAGAGTTTGTAATCATTAATAATGCACTGTGTGTTTTCAAAAATTAATGGCTCAAAGTTTTGATGAAAATATAGGTTGTGTAATTATGGAGTCTAATTGAGTGGCCTGGCTGTTGAAGAGGTTTGCTGTGAAAACAAGGCGAGCGCGGCTGTTCGTGTGTTCGGCCTCAGGCTCAGACCGAGGTGTGTTTGCTGCTGAGAGAGAGCGGGTGGCGGCTCACGGACTGAGGGCATGGGAATCAGCTGTCACATGAGCACAGGCTCCCTGGTCGTGGGAAACGGGGAGGGGGGGTGCATTCAAAACGCCTGCGGGTTCAAAGGCTAAAGGTGGTCACACTCCAATACACGTCTCATGTAAAGAGAGCTCAGGAAGCGCACTGATACCTCTAAAAAATACCTTTCTTTGTAAATGATCACAGCTCCTCCTGCCAAGAGTTAGCACAAAAACAAAATTGTCCCGACTTGTTGTGCCAGAGCAGCCTGCTAGATGTGTAAGCGCTCTAATGTAAGCACTGTCAGTCAGACCGTTAAGAAGAAACACACAATATAAACAGCAAATTTACAGGATTGGGCAAATCTTTCAACATCTGGGAGTAAAGCCGCGCAGATGACTGTGTGAGGCTGTCACTCACCAGCTCCGATCACTTTCTGTTTGGTTATGTGGCTGGGGTGGATTTCAGTGGCAAACTTCATGACGGCTGTGTTGGGGTCTTCGTACGTGTGGGGGTCCACGTAGGTCTTCAGGGGCTTCAGTTGCTCTGCAAAACATATAAAGCACATTTACAACGGGTTTCCAGTGTATTTGGTCCGAAAATAAATGACTTCAGTCTGCCTTCATCTCACTAATAAAACTGTAGTGCATTGTACAAACAAGTAATGCACTATATTCACTGGATTGGAGTCCAAACAACAATACTCTTTTGATCATGACTCAGCCTCTGTCAAATACGATTACAATTAATGCCGTTATGAAAAACAGCTAATACCTTCATGAATGAGTTAATTAAACAAATTGAAAGACAGAGCAATTAGAGTTTTTATACATTGTAACAGCAGTTAGTAATTAACAGTGTGAAATATTGGACGAGATGTCGGCCATGTTTCTTAATTAATTTAGATTCTTTTCTTGTTAAGGATTAAGGTCTGCAGGCACTTTTCAATCCTCACATGCAACAGTTTTTGAGCTGGGAAATGTGAGTACACACT
Organism: Rhyacichthys aspro; assembly: GCA_036850595.1. Lineage (NCBI taxonomy): Eukaryota > Metazoa > Chordata > Actinopteri > Gobiiformes > Rhyacichthyidae > Rhyacichthys > Rhyacichthys aspro. The sequence continues at coordinate 722 of JAWCTZ010000931.1, read as the reverse complement.
GTTATTAAATTTCCAGTAACTGTTACAATTATGTTCATCCATCTTGTGCCATCAAGTAATAACACAAAAGAAAGCACAACATGTATCGAAACCAAACAAAAAAGACTCATTTACATAAAAATAAACACAATTCTACACACACTTAATACAGCTTTGATTTCCCGTAACACACTGTTCCATTTATTCTTATTATCTCATGCCATCTTGCCTCTGTCACTAACTCCTATTTTGGGATAAAAAACACCCCAATTAGGATGAGGCAATACATAGGAAATGAATTAAGTGAGTGCTACTACTGGAAAATAGAGTAATAAAATTAGATTGCATTCCGAAAACTTTTACAAGAAATGGTTTAAAGATAAACTAACCTGAGCTGGAGAAGTAGGTGTCCTCAGGTCCTTGTCTCACATGAGAGCCTCTCTTCCTGCAAGAAAAGATTAGAGAGAATATACACATTCATATCCTTCCTCCATGAAGGCAATCGACAAGTCTGGCTATTGTATCATTTGCAAGCAGCAGTATCTATAGCTCATAGAAACCTTTGTAAAACCCAAGCTTTCTAAAGCATTCCACAGCTGCTCCAATGCTTTTATTTAAAAGAATCGGCCTTTTGATAAAAACGTCCGATAGAGTGTGTTTTCTGAGCGGATTTAAAGATTGAAAGACCGACAAGGAGGTGGGCACTGAGGCTGGCGGCAGCTCCAGTACAGTACAAGCACAGG
>JAWCTZ010000930.1:2500-28106 GCA_036850595.1 Rhyacichthys aspro | reverse complement strand
AATGAGTGCCAGGTTGTCACAGACTAACTGCAGCAGGGTGGAAGAACCTCTCCCCCAGCCCAGGAGTCTGTCACGGTGGAAAAACAAAACTTAACTCGGCAGGTCGAGCGTGGTGTCGGGGGAAAGTGCAACTCACTCCGTATCATGGCCAAAAACACATCATCATTTTCATGCTGCACGGCAAAACACTTCTCTCAAGTCATCATCAAGATGAGCATTAAGAGACAAGGAGTAGCAGCGTGGGGGCTAAAATGAATAAAGAAATGAATAAAGAAATGAAAGAATACAAGAATTTATGAATAAATAAATAAATAAAGCGCCCCGGGAAGGGCTGCCCTGCCACAGGTAGCCAGCGGGCCACTGGGCTGAGAGTGAAGTGGTGCACAATCAATAAAGAGAGAAAGAAAGAATGAATGAGGCAAGAATAAGTGGGTCCCAAAACACCATTAATTTGGCCAACAGTAACCTAGCATGCTGGGAGGAGGGCCCACCGTGCTTCTGCCCCAGCTCTGGGGCTCTTCCCCTCCGGGGACAGGGAAGAGCCCCAAAGCTGGGAAAGAAAGAAATTGAAGGATGAGCTTCGGCTCTTCCTTCACAATGATAAAGAACCGACATCGAAGGATCAAAAAAACCAGTTATCCCTGTGGTAACTTTCTGACACCTCCTGCTTAAAACCCAAAAAGTCAGAAGGATCGTGAGGCCCGCATTCACGTCATTCATACTGAAAATCAAGATCAAGCGAGCTTTTGCCCTTCTGCTCCACGGGAGGTTTCTGTCCTCCCTGAGCTCAATTAATGTACTCTGATTCAGTAAGGCCTGCTCTCCCAAGGTTGCGGCACCACACATTGGATATTTTATCGCCCTTAAATACTGCCACACAGGTCTTGGGTCGAAGCTTCATCCATTTGTTAAGCTCAACTCGCTTCAGAGACCGATGAGATCTTTTGTAGATCAAGGTCCTCAATCGCTGAGGTCTTGGGGTCCACAGATTCATTTGTGACCACTTTTCATAACTTTAGGACCTTGGAGGTCAGGGATGTCAGATGGACAACCTCACTAGTCACTTCATCCTCAATCAGGATCATCCCCAGCATTCTTCTAACCTGGATCAAGGGAACGAGAGTGGCTAACTTAGGAACACCCATGCCTCCATCAGAGTAGCCAGAATATAACAGTCTGTCAGTTGTGTAGTGTCCCAGATACAGCCACTTTACCGCCTTTCGGATTTCCCTGTCACGTGGTGGGTGACATCTGGCCTTGGTCAGCACTGTATACCACTCTCAGGATGAGGTAGGTCCTCAGGATCTCCAAGTGTTGTGTGGGCTTGAGTGGTGCGGAGGTGACTCGCCTCAGAAGCTCCTTTATCGAGTCATGTACCTCTGGTTTAAGCAGACCCTTAACAGGGCTGACCCATACACCCAAGTATTTGACCGAGTCCTCAGGTCTTACCATGTGTACTTTTTGGCTGTGAAGGGACCAATCATTGTGACACCTTGCCTGGTCTTGACCCTGGAGACACATTGTCTGTATGAATTTTTTACAAAGAGTCTCACCATTCGATCGACGCATCTTCGTTTCAAGCTTTCATTAATCAGTTTATGGGACACAGTGTCGAATGCCTTGGCCAGGTCTATAAAGACCTCGGCCAAGTGGCGCCTTTTCATTTTGCAGTGGGTCAAGATGCCATTCAGGACCAACAAGTTTTTGGCGCATCCTGGGGTCAGCACAAACCCTTTTTGCCTGGGATGCAGCGCACATGCTTTGCTCAGGCGCATAGCCAGGATGTTGGACAAAGTTCGGAGAATAATGGAGCTCAGGGTGATCGGCCTCCAGTTCTTCAAGTCACTGAGCTTTGACTCCTCATTAGATTTGGGGATGAGGGTCGTCCTTCTCAGTTTGAGGCATCATGGCATGTGTCATGTGGCTACGGGACCAGTGTTTGGTCATGCTCATGAAGGTAGTCATTCTGCTTGTAGGAAAGAGCACCCTTTTACACAGAGGGTGGCACAATCTCCACCTAGGAGTGTCGGGGTGTTGGGCTCACCCTTGTATCCTGCCCCGAGGGTCCGATGGAATGAGTCCTCCGCAGCCAGGGGCTAGTGAACCTTGAGGGCAAGCTACTAGGTGCACCAGAGGTTGATGAAGGAGTTGGGAGTCTAATTCTGGGGTTGATACATTCCTTAAGAGAGTCATAGTTACTACAGGGGAGAGGAGGGCAATGGGGCAACTGCTCCCCCAGCCACGGCACGCACCCATCCCCACTTCGCACCCCAGCCCGACCGACCTAGCCGTTAGAGCCAATCCTTATCCCGGTTACGGATCTGACTTGCCGACTTCCCTTATCTACCTTGATCTAACATGCCAGAGGCTGTGACTAGGCCATCAACCTTGGTACCAACAGGTATTTTGGCGAAATCATGTCCTCCGCCTCTTGCAGCAGCTCCTCATTAATTACGATATCACTGGTATTTAGGACCTTAGTGTCCTTTGTAAGCGTTAACTGTGGGGACACCAAAAGTGCCATAACTGGCAATAATGTAGGTCTGATTGATTTCACATTTTTTTGTGTTCCCTTCATATAGGGTTAGTTTGGTGTTTGACTTGCCATCACAAATAACAACAACTTTGTTTTTTTTTATTACTGTTGCCAAATATTCTTCCAATTGAGAACGATTTTTTTCTTTTTCCTTAACTACTTTCACTTTTAGCATTGGCAGTTGTTTCGATTGAGGTTTTTTTGACTGCAGGACCGTGGAAAGACTCATTCTGGAAGAGAAATGGACAAAGTACATTTAGGATATTACTACATGATAAAAGATCAAACATTTTTACCACGTATAGCACTTATCTTCTAATAATCTTTATGAACAATTCCAGTCTGGCTTCCGTCCCTCCATAGCACCAAACTGCCCTCATTAAAATAAAAATGACCTTCTCCTCTCCACTGACTCCGGTTCACTCTCCATCCTCCTCCTGCTCGATCTGACCGCGGCTTTTGACACCATCTCACACTCCATCCTTCTCCACAGACTCTCCTCCATTGGCATCACAGACACAGCCCTCACTTGGTTCCACTCCTACCTCTCAGACCGCACTCAGTTCATCCAGCTCAAATCCTTCACCTCCCGCCCTGTCCCTGTCACCACAGGTGTGCCCCAGGGCTCAGTACTGTGGCCCCTGCTGTTCATTATCTACCTGCTCCCCCTTGGTCACATCTTCCAAAAACATAACATTCACTTTCACTGCTACGCGGATGACACCCAGCTCTACCTTTCAAGCAAACCAAATTCCACACTCCCACCCTCTTCCCTGATAAATTGCCTCTGTGAAATAAAACCCTGGTTCACCACAAACTTCCTTAAATTAAACAGCAATAAAACTGAACTGCTCCTAATCGGCACCAAATCCACACTTAATAAAATCACTAACTTCTCCATTCCATTTGAAAACTCTGCCATCACCCCCTCCCCACAGGTAAAGAGTCTGGGTGTCATCCTCGACAGCACACTCTCCTTCACTTCCCACATCAACAATGTCACCCGCTCTGCCTACTTCCATCTCCGAAACATCCACCGACTGCGCCCCTCCCTCACCCCGCCCTCTACTGCCGTCCTTGTGCACAGCCTCGTCACCTCCCGCTTGGATTACTGTAACTCTCTTCTGTTTGGTCTCCCTCAAAAAACGCTCCATAAACTTCAACTGGTCCAGAACTCAGCCGCCCGCATCGTCACACGGACCCCCTCCACCAATCATATCACACCCGTCCTGCAACAGCTCCACTGGCTCCCCATCACATACCGCATCAACTATAAAATACTGCTCCTAACATTCAAATCCATCCACAACCTCGCCCCTCCATATCTCTCTGAGCTCCTCCTCCTCTCTACAGCTCTCAGTCCCTCCTGCCCGTCTCGTCACCGTGGGGAGTAGAGCCTTCAGCCGCTCTGCTCCCCAGCTCTGGAACTCTCTCCCCCCCGACCTCCGCAACACAGACTCACTCCCACACTTCATGACCAAACTCAAAACTCATCTGTTCAGACTAGCCTACTCACTCTCACCATAACTGCACTGACCTGTTTATGTATTCTATAGTGGTTTTTAATGTTGTTCTTAATTGTTGTTTTTGAGCGTTTTTAATGATTATATGTCCTATTGTGTTTTTATGTATGTTGTAAGGCGACCTTGAGTGTCTAGAAAGGTGCATTATAAATAAAATGTATTATTATTATTATTATAACATAGTAAGTCTATTAAATGTAAAATACTTATTAACATTGACTCAATTATAAGGCTACTATTGTCAATTGTTTCAATTCATCAAATAAATCACATTTACATACTCAATGTATCTATGAATAGGCAGAACATAGGCTATGAATCAGTGCTATAGACCTATTGGTGACGAAGCGGTGAGAGAAAACGTAGCAGGTATGCTGCCGTGTGAACGGACTCAGCCCAGTTTATAAGTCATCACTGATACTTTCTAGTTGACTATTTGACAAAAGAAATATATAAATTGAAAAAAAGAGACCTGGTGTACCTAGATTTATAACACAGTGCAGCACCATTGTAGTGGACCAAACATAAAGGAAAGGACAACAGGTGTAACAATGAGGATAATTTAATAAAGTCAAAAAAAAGTTTAGCAAAGGCTCAAAAATGAATGAAATAATATAACAAAGATTTGGGCCCAACAGAGGTCAACTAAACCATAACTTTAACAGAAGAAAGTTATTCTGTCGGTGGGCTCTCCCAAAGTTTTAAGTTGTTTCCAGCCCCTTCTTCCGTCTTTCCTGACACTCAAAAGAAACAAGTGTAAGTAAATATATTCAGACAAATATTAGTGTGCATCCAAATTAGAAAATATGTGTCTAAATAAATGTTTTAAATGAAACTGTGTTGTGTGAATTTAATGAATGAAATGAATATAAATGAAATGTAATGTGACAAAGAAAAATACTAACACTGTTGAGTGGTGGCAGAGGTCTCCACCACAACCATCTTCCCCTCCCTGCCATGCCGGCACGTACACTGTAGTGCTCTTAACGGCTAACAGCCGGTTAACGGCCCCTAACGGAGGTTAGAAGTTATAGCTAGTTATTTCCAGATAGACTTAAATACCTCATTTACGCCATTTAAAACATTTAATAGCCTAAAGTGACATAAAACTTTTTGTAAATTGTAATAAACCTTTGCTCCGTAAGCCTGATGGAGGTAGGCTCTAATATTTCATTTTGAGGGGGTAAACAATAAAGGCTATTTAACATGAACCACTTATAATATTTTTAAGTCTAAATTTTACTTTGTAAGTCAAAAACAACAGTTTAAAAATCATACAGAAGGCCATAGCCTGATTACTCACTTCTTCTTCATGTCAAAAGGAGCACCAGGGCCACAAACACCTGAGGGAAAACGCCTGAGTAGTGTCAAAGTAATAAAATAGAAGTAAACTGACTGTTTTGGTTGATTGGACAAAAATACCCACTGCTGCTGTCTTTCATTTATACTCCATGGTTCATCTGTGAATGTTATAATAAATCATAATGTTTGTGAACGATATATTTGAATAAATCAAAATAAGGACTCATATATAAATAAATGTTTATTGAAAATGTAACAAATATTCTTGTAAAACTGGACTAGGTGTGGGCAGATCTCAAGCAAGTTGCGTGAGTGCAGCTCCTCTCTCAGTCCTTATGAGTGAACAGCTCCTCTCTTACTCTGCCCCTCCTGGCCCTATATTTACTTTGTATTGGATTGATACTAAAGTTATCAGCATCATGTATCCTTGATCTGGACTTGAACCAGCCTCCTCTTACTCTGCAGTTGAATGTGCTGCCACTGAGATATACCCCACACCCAAAGTACAAACTAAGCAAAGGAACTAGAGGTTTCTGGTTCAAATCCAAATGATCCTCAATATTCACTGATGCAGACAGTGTCTGGTCTCCTGACATTAGTCATTCACTGTTGGTTTTGTTTTGATTTCAAAAGTGTTAAAATTTCTGTCTGGGCCTGCAGAGGTTTTTGGTTTTGAGGCGAAAAAGTACTTTGATAAAGATAGAGATAAAGTGAAGTTTAAATTAGTTCAACTGCTTTGTCAGAGCAGTGCCTTTATCCAAATAATTTCAATAAATCCAAAGACCTTGTAATATTTCTGTGGTGTTCTTTGCTTTTTGTCAGGTTATGCTTATTTTTGGGTCCACTTTTAAAAAGACAACATAGACAAGATAGAGCAGTTCTAAATCAAAGTACAGCTGTGATCGTATAGTGGTTAGTACTCGCGCAGTGGCCGCAGCAACCCCGGTTCGAATCCTGGTCACAGCAAGTTCTTTGCAAACCCCTGAACTCTTTGAGGACTGTAACTTTCCAGGTGCAATTGATTTAAAATTAGAGCATCTTTATCAGGCACAACACTCTATCCATTCAGAAGATAGGTATGGATTCATTTCTGTTAATTATGACACATGTATACATTTGTAGGCAAAATAGCAGCAAAACTATAAAAATAGTAACAAAATGGATAACACATCTGACTACAGACCAGAAGACTCTAGGTTCAACTCCTGGTTAGTTTTAATAAGTTTTGATGGACTCCTTGTAGGTGTCACTCACACAACCATTAAACTCTGTGTATGTAACTACATCACGTGTCATCAGAGCTTTCTCTGTCATATCCTGCAACATGCATTTGTCCCTGGTTTAAACCTCCTAACTCCTACTCTTGTTAAGATTTGAGCTCTTGAATTACTTTCAAATTCTCATCCAGGAACACATACCATAGATGAGAATGTGGAATGTGTTTGTTCATTTACAGCTCTTCTTTGGTTGTATCTACACTGGTGCAATTATCTCTCCTTAATGCAGCAGTCTACATGTTTCTTTTTTATAAACTAGAATCATCCTCCCACCTACTAGTCTTGTCTACATTTGAGACCACCAAATTGAGGGATGGGCACTGTTTCAAATAGCATTATTACAATTTGGAACATTTTTCTTTTTTCTTTTTACACACACAGAGAAACGTTGTTATTTTTCATTGTACTGTCAAACAATTGTTTGTGATGTGATATGTAATTTTCAAATGAAATAGAGGAATAGATTTTCTATAAATTTGTAATAATTACAAAAAAAACAAACAAACAAACATGCCCCCTATCCTAGAAAACAGTATTTTCTTTCTCTCTCATTTCCTATTTTTAATAATAATAATAATAAAACATCTTTCTTGATTGAAAGTCAAATTAAAAGAAAAATGTCTATTAATTTTAATAAAAACAATACATTTTATATTTCTTTTTTCTTTAACATGCAATGAACTGTTTTTTCTGTCTAAAACACATATCATATTAAGATAAAAAAAAACACATGGAACACACTCCAGTGTGTGCCGGTTGACTGGGGATTCTTGCATGCAGTCGGGTGTAAAAGACTTTGGTGTGCTGGCACACCCTTGAGCCTGCTCCTGCAGTCGGTACCTGCACACTTCCTGTGGTCAGGGGCAGAAGCTCTCTCTCTGGCTCCTCTTCAGCTGCAGGTGCTGCCATGCACACAGACTCTGCTCAGCCTGGGCTGCTAGTTGATTCTTTGGCTCATCAAGAGGTGCTTTCTCACACGTTTTGCTCTGCCTGGGCAGGGACTGTCTCATTTTGTATAAATAATAATCTGCAATGGGTTGATGCAACCTGTCAGCTACCACAGAGCACTTGGATGGTGTGTAAATGTGAAGATTATTTGCTGTGAATTCAGATTGCTTAGATTTATGAGAGAAATTCAACCTCCTCTTTGACTTCAAAGTTCCAGTTGATGGGAGCTCTTCTTCTTCTGATGATGAGGAAGCCTCATGCTTTCGAGTCTTTTCACCTATTTGGTGAGGTCTACCCCGTCTCTTTCTCATGATCCTCACCTCCTCTGAAAATGTTGATGAGCTTGAGTCAGGTCGATCATCACAAATGGGTTCCTCATTAACTGAGCTTGAGTCTGTTGTCTGATCTAAGGAGGCCTCCTCCGTATCAAAACTTATGTCATCCTCTTGAGATTGCTTTTCAGCAGCCATCTTCAGGGCCTTCATTCTCAGTTTTCTTGTTTCAAAGCCTGTCTTTTTGTCTGGAAGAGCCACATAAAACCGCTCTGCTGTGCTTGGATCATGGCACATAGATTTTGCCACCTGCCTTCTCTCCTTTTCAGAGAGATGTTGCTTGGCCTTAAAACATAAAGAAAGAGTTATTTTTAAAATGTATAATATTGCAACAAAGTAGTCCTTTTTGCAACTGTGTCCAAACTATTTTACTAAAGGTTCTGGGAAACCTTAGGTTTTCCTCTCGGTATCAGTTAATTGTGTGTGCACCAAATTTAGTACTTTTACCTGGCCGCAAACATCAACATAATCTCACTTCCAACTCCAGCATCCACACTGAGTATTGTAACGTCCAAATTCTGATCAATGGCTCAATTACAACTTCAAAATTCTATTCTACAGCCAGATTTGTACCTGAGAAGAGACACTGCTCCGGATCTTGTTGAAGGTGATGGTACCTGTCATCCCAGAGTCCTTCCAGCCAGATGGATGACGTTGGTGGCCTTCTCAATTTGTCTACCAAGTATTGTGTGGAGCACATAATTGCTGCCCTGACCTTGAATACAGCACATGCCACTGCTCAGGTGATGAAGCCACCTTAACTCCTCCTCATTGAGGCTTAGTGCAGCTTGACCAAATGATCGTGTGGTTTTGTGTTCATCCACCTTAGGAAATAAAATGCAGAAAATTTGTTGCTGTGTATAGGTGGACTAGACACTAAAACAGGTGTAAAACTATTCTTGTGAACTGGAAAATCAAGGACTAACATGAGCATTACACATGTTCTGCTCTGTGACTATGCAATGCTGACTGAAATGAAGATATTATTGCTAATTTAACTAATTCAATATTTGAGAGTTGGAATCATGGGAAAAAAATCCAAGTTCTGGTCAGTCTTACAGTTGACCACGCGTTCCTTGGTCATGTTTGTCAGTACAACGGATCTGTGCCCAGTGAGGATGGACAGGTAGCCCATGATGTAGCCCAAGACCAGAGAATGCTCATTCTGATTAGTTCCATGACGGGCGACAACCACATGTCTTTGGACATCAGCCTGGATCCTCTTCATTTCGTACTGAATGTTTTTCACTTCTTTCTACTTGAGTTTTCAACATGTCTGAAGAACATGATCACGTTAGTCAACATGCTTTTCATCGAGGTAGGTGCATAGCCCTTCTGAGAGAGGTAGGTTGGCCAGCTATGGAAAAAAGCATACAGCCAGATATCACATTTCATGTTGCAACATCCAAATTTTCACTTTTTTTCAAAACACCATAGAGTACAATTTCAAAGAATTTGTGCCTTGATAACTCTGAAAAGTAGCATGTTTTAGGTCAAGAATAATATAAGAGGAAAATTACTCACACGCAACTTGTCCATTTGATTGAGGAACCTTAGGTCAAGGGAGGTGGAACTGGGAGGTAGGCCAGCAGCCACAGAGGCAAAAGCGATGAGCATGGCTCGAGCGCTGTCTTGCATTCTCCCTGTCTTTGTTTCCTGTCTGTGGGCCAAGGCGAAACTTTGCAAAGTCTTGAACAATCTTTTCTGCAGAATAAAAAGAAAACATTTGTTGTAAAATGTACAAAGGTGAGATTAATTGACTGTCTTTTTCCCCTCTCCCCACCGAAAAGAAAGGAAGACTTACCGTATAAACAAATGTCCTTTTTCCCCTTTTTGATCTGATAGAGGTGGTTTATGAGGTACGCTCTTTGGTGTCTGTGGCTGCACTGTTAACATTCAATCCACCTTTTGTTCCAGCACATGTAACCTGGATTCAAACTGCTCCCAGTGGGAGTTGCATGAGCACAGCGCTGACATTGAGCCAGTCAAATTTTCACTTTGGCCACTGGAGTGCCCATGACGTTTGGCTGAAGAAAGCTGACGTTCACAAGATGGAAGATCAATTGACCCAGGCAGAGGGGCAGAAGGGAGCTGGTGAAGAGGAGAGGAAGAGGAGAGGAAGAGGAGTTGAGGGTGCCAGAAACAGGGGTTGGAAGAAGTGGCTGACTGGTACGCTGGTCATTGAAAGAGAAACTTCTCTCATGGCTTCGCAGAGGAATTGGACACATAGTGGCTTTGTGGGATCAGAGGTAATAGACTTTAATGGGGAATTGGACACATAGTGGCTTTTTGGGATCTTGTATTTGCTAAGAAATATTTTTACTTTTAGATTTTCAACTGTGACAGTGATTTAGAAGATGTCCCACCTGATGAAAAAGCAGGGCCTGAAAAGGTCACTTTTGTTATGTAACCCTTCTTTATTTCTGACAGACTTTTTATATACCATGCTTATGGTCCCCAATAACTATTTTATTTTTTCTAGCCAGAGAAGGCTTTCTGTCCAATTTGCCAGGCACCATTCTCAGTTGAAGTTTTAGAGGTGCATGCAAGTTCATGCGCTGAGAGGTAGGTGCTGTCCGCCTATGTTTTGAAACTAAGGTTACTAAAACATTGTTAAACCATTCAATATAATTATTTCTTGTGGTTTACATGATATTTTTACGTATAACATAATATTTTTATTGTATGTAACAAGTTTAGAACAAAATTGCATTGCTACTGAACCGTGTTTTATCTTTTCTTCTATTCTGTTTTTTTCAGACCTGCAGGAAACCGCGAAACCCTGAATACAGAAACTTTAGAGCCTCAAAGGTGAGAACTGATTTAAGAGAAATGAGTATATACTGTAAATGTAAAATTGCTTTTATATGGATTTCACATTGTATATTTCTTTTAGCCTTGATGACATTTTGCAAAACTTAGCTGACAGTGTAGACTCCTCACAGACATTCTCAGTCTGTGTCACCCGATCCAACTTTTTTCACCGTGCTCTCCAACAATGGAAGAGACAGAAGAAAGGTACCCCAAAATACAGCCTTAAAGTTTGCTTTGTTGGAGAGGCGGTGTGTTGATACGGGGCAATAAAGAAAGAGTTTCTCACTGGTCATTTTTCAGTTTGTTGTTGTGGTACATCAGTTGTTGATCATGATTGTTGGTTATTCTGTTCTTTTATTGAATTTTGCAGACATAATGAATGGAATTGAAGTGTGCTACTTCGAGCCTGATAGGGACAATAAAAGGAAAAATCCCATATACTCTATAAGTGCCTGGTTTACAGTACATCTACTGTATATGTTTGGGCTAAAGCAAATACTAGTACAACAAACAACAAAACAGTGCATAAAAACTAAACAGCAACGTACATGAAGTGGATAAAACTAGTGCAAGATTCAGTGCATGATGTCCAAATGAATACATTTAACTATTATGAATGTATAGTGTGCAGTCCATTCAATCCACCATTGGATTCACAAATGAAAAATCAATTCATAATTAAAGACTGAAATTTTGTGCAAACCTTATCAATTTGTGATTTGTATCAATGTGGACAAGTGGCAGTGGACCCTGAACAGAACAGGTTGGTCTCACTGTGCTCCCCATGCTTGTCAATCGGGACAGAACTCCAGCAGAGTCAATTCTGTGCATAGAACCTTTAATTCTATGCCACTGAACTCGGTGGCCCTCAGACTGTAACATGCCTTTGACAAGTCTGTAACCTGCATGTGGTGCTCTAGCCTTAATATAAGAAACTTTGCTGTCAAGTTCCTGGTCAGACATTGAGCTATATGAGGTTTTTGTTGATATACCTAGTCTAGTCATTAGACGTATTCCAATAATAATAAAAAGATAAATGCCAAGAATTCACAAACAGTTACATCCATATATCTTTCTATGTATAGGTGCTACCCAGTAAATGATAATATAATGTAAAAGTGCGAGGAGATGCTGATTGGATCATCCTGCAGGACTTCCAGAACACCTGAGCTGTGCCAGAGCCCCTCCAGTACACATCATGCTGAGGCAAAGATAAAAAATGAATCCACAAGGAGTCCTAAACAAATACTGAGTACTTCTCAGAAGGCTAATAATCATTCTTTTATTGGTCTCATGAAATATTCAAATTTTGTGAACAATTGTATTTGGGGTTTACTGTAACTGTGAGCCATAATTCTCAAAATGATAAGACAAAACACTAACAATGTTTCACTCTGAATGAACTGAAGCTAAAATGTGACATTTTTTGAACTGAAAAAATGTACTTTTACATCATATTGTCATTAATTGGACAGTGGCTACTGCTGGTTTCGCCAGTAGAGGGAGCATTCTGTTTGGAAACCAAATACTTTACATTCATAATACTTTTAAGTATTACATAAAAATAGAGATTTCAGATTAAAATGAAACAAAATTTAATAAAAAAAAATGTTTAACTTACATTTGCGCTTGAATCCATGTCTTAGCCTGACGAAATTCAAAATGATTTCTTCTTTGTGGCTGTCTGGAGTATCTGGGATCGTCTTGTCAAGCCTTATTTCGATGACGTATTTCCGGTTGAGGGAAGAAAACCGAGAGCGCAGAGGACCGTTAAACTGAGTGAGCACAAATGTAAAGGGGGGGGGGGGTCCACATTGAGAGCAAGCAGCAGAAAAACATCAGTGTGAGAGTTATGTGTGCACTCTGTTATAGTTTATATGTTCTCTATAAAATATTTCACCTCTCAATTTTAGTTTCTGTGCTCTTCATTCTGTGCACTGTGCGCGTTTATGTTGTCTGCGTGCTCTCATATTAAAGATAGTTATATGACGCCATACACTTGGCCGAGTACCGGGGGCACAGAGCTTTATGTGTCCAGAGTAACAGGGGCGCAAAACTCTTGCCGGCCCAGGCCTTGGCAGATGGACCAGGGACTCAGAGTGGTGTCCCAGGGCGGGGGCTGAACATGGGAGCTAAAGCTGAAGCATCCCCAAGAGAAGGGCCCCACGGCTGGGCCAGACAACACTGGAGTCCCTCTTCAGAGCGTTTTGTTATTGTATTCTTGAAATTCTTTGGGATTTTTATTTCGCATCAAAAGCGCTTCTAAGACTCGATATATGTTTGTGTCTTTATGCCCACCATTTCTTACTTGTCTCATCTTATCTTGGCTTAATTTAACATTCGAAACCGGGCAGAAACATATATTTAGAAAAGGCATACAGAGGCTTTTGTAGCCAGGATTTAAATCTCTTCAAATTCAGACACGCAAAGAACGCATTGTCACAAAAGACTTGCAATCTTTCAAGATCATACAGATACAAAGCAATGCCACTTCATGCCGGGCCCACTCTTCACGCTGCTGCAGTTTCTCCACACTTGGTCATTTTTCACGGTGTGGCAACATGGTCTGTAGAGAGCATATCTGTGGCCCAATCTGGAAAGTTAGTAGATTCATAGTACCCAGTTAGGCTTTTAGGAGGTGTGTAGCCATTTTGCGAAAGATGCAAGACCAGAATATGTGCTTTCAGTTTCTGTAGTGTGGTGGTTATCACGTTCGCCTAACACGCGAAAGGTCCCGGTTCGAAACCAGGCAGAAACACTTAGTGTCTTTTAAAAAGCATGATTTGTCATTGTAACTCATTAGGCCAAAGACCCAATTGTACCAGTTTTAGTCATTACCTGAAATTGAGAAGAACAGCTGAACAACAACAAAAACTCTAAACACAGTGCTCCTTTGCCATCCAACACTCACAACAAGTGGAAACGGTTCTGTGTGGAAAGTATAGCAACAAGAAGTCAAAATTTACCGCAGTCTGCTTTGAGTTTGCAAAGTTATTACAAACAGGAACAGTCATACTCAAGTTGCTGTAACCAGGATTTAGATCTCTCAAAGTCACACATTCAAGCTCCCCGGTTTGAAATCGTAAAGAAACTTTTTGATCACATTTGCTAAAAGCATGTGTAGCAATTACATGTAATTGAACAAAAGAGCAGTTTGCACTAATACAACTGATTGCAAAATGATTGTTTTCTGTCAAAGATTGCAACAGAATTTCTGCGATAAATGCAAAGTACTTATCAGCTGAATGTTAAGAATGGTGCAGACCATGAATCAGCATCTCTTTCAAAGCTGGTCCTGCTGAGGCCTCAGAGAGATACACTCGGCATCTCGTCACAGCCTTGACATGAAATGATGCAGTTAGCAAGTTTTTGAATGTACTGCACTGGTCAAACTAAGTGTTTCAGTGGGAATAGTGAAATTGTGGAAATCTGTTGTAATAAAATATTGGCAAAAGGGCAAGCAGGCTTAAAAAAGAGGAGGTAGGATGAACTGGCTTTCAAGTCCTCGTTAGTATAGTGGTCAGTATCTCCGCCTGTCACGCGGAAGACCGGGGTTCGATTCCCCGACGGGGAGCTTTGCTCTTGTACTAGACCACACTCGTTGGGAGTTGTGCAGTAAGACTCATTGACTGTTTTTTCACAAAAGCCTAGTGACCTTTTAAGATCATACTGCTACAAAGAAATGAATCTGGAAAGTTAGTGGATTCAAAGTACAGACTTAGGCTTTTGATGATCACACATGGTTTCTATAAGAAGTGTGTATTTTTGCAAACGACGCAAGGCCTACCTGACTGTAGAAGTTTCTGTAGTGTAGTGGTTATCACGTTCGCCTCACACGCGAAAGGTCCCCGGTTCGAAACCGGGCAGAAACAAATATTTAGAAATGGTATACTGAGGCTTTTGTAGCCAGGATCTTAAAATAGACCAGTCAATATAATTGGGCCATTGTTGAATTAAATTTCAAATTGACTTGTCTGTGTATTGTTTCCTGAAGGAAGTGATCCAGACAAACCTGACCAGTGCATGTTGGAGACCAGACTCCTGCCACTTCCATCTTCTATTTCATATTTCATCACAGACATTTTACACAACATAGAATAATAAGCATTTGTTCATGTACATTACAGAAATGTTATCCTAATGTACTATATATTACAATATATATTTTTACACCATACTTTCCACATGTGCTGTCACTGTTTGCAGTCAATTAAAAATTAACAATGCTCAGCCTTATTTTTCATTTTATTGCACTTATTTTTCACACGACTTCCTAATTGTGGCCTGAGCATAAAATCCTTAAGTTTATTTAGGGTTCTCATTTAAGATCATTTTAAAACACGTTCAGGCAGCCGTTAAAGACATAAGTTAAGTTGTGTTAATAAATGGTACAAATCAGAAAAGATAAAGATTTGAAGAAACATATTTAATCTGTTCACATTCTGGTTGATGCTACCTTCAGCAGTTAATAAGTGGGAGTAAGTTTTATCAAATCAGATTCATATGTTAAATTATGTAGACCATGTCTAGTTTAAGTGCAGAGCCATTATGAACAGTAAATATTAGTACTCAGTAAAACACAGATCCTGAGGTATGGCAGATATAATCTTTATTTTCAGGGCGCTGCAGGTGAAGCTGGTCCACATTATTCTTTGTCACTGGTTTGACACTGGTCTAATCTTCAAGTAACTGCTTCACAGTGGTTCACAGTCATCCAGCGCACGAGTCTGGACCTGGTCTAAGACTGGACTGGCTCTGTCTCCTGAGTCTGGACCTGGTCTAAGACTGGACTAACTCTACCTTTGTTAGTCTCGACCTGGTCTAAGACTGGACTAACTCTGCCTTCATGAGTCTGGACCTGGTCTAAGACTGGACTAACTCTACCTTTGTTAGTCTCGACCTGGTCTAAGACTGGACTAACTCTCCCTTCATGAGTCTGGACCTGGTCTAAGACTGGACTAACTCTCCCTTCATGAGTCTGGACCTGGTCTAAGACTGGACTAACTCTCCCTTCATGAGTCTGGACCTGGTCTAAGACTGGACTAACTCTCCCTTCATGATTCTGGACCTGGTCTAAGACTGGACTAACTCTGCCTTCATGAGTCTGGACCTGGTCTAAGACTGGACTAACTCTCCCTTCATGACTCTGGACCTGGTCTAAGACTGGACTAACTCTCCCTTCATGAGTCTGGACCTGGTCTAAGACTGGACTAACTCTGCCTTCATGAGTCTGGACCTGGTCTAAGACTGGACTAACTCTACCTTCATGAGTCTGGACCTGGTCTAAGACTGGACTAACTCTCCCTTCATGAGTCTGGACCTGGTCTAAGACTGGACTAACTCTCCCTTCATGAGTCTGGACCTGGTCTAAGACTGGACTAACTCTCCTTCATGAGTCTGGACCTGGTCTAAGACTGGACTAACTCTCCCTTCATGAGTCTGGACCTGGTCTAAGACTGGACTAACTCTCCCTTCATGAGTCTGGACCTGGTCTAAGACTGGACTAACTCTCCCTTCATGAGTCTGGACCTGGTCTAAGACTGGACTAACTCTGCCTTCATGAGTCTGGACCTGGTCTAAGACTGGACTAACGTTTTGAGCTGTTTAATGTTTGAGATTCTGCAGCTGCTAAATGTTCATTTTGTTGATTTTCACCTATTATTTTCATGTCTTTATTTTGTCCAATTCTGGAAACAGATTTTTTGAGTTTGAAACTGATTTTTTAATTATTATTATTTTCATGGCGTGACCATTGTGTCCAGATCATATCAGAACCAGTGTAACACCAGGTAATACACAACACCTCATAAACAAGGGCTGCATGACTAACTAACATAACTAACATAACTGCACCATCATAAACTCACTAACAACACTCAATAATTATATGCATTTATAGATAGCAATATATATTACAATGGGAGACAATGCAATACAACACAATACAAAAAATGGACTGACCTTGAACAAATACAAAATAAAACAACATAAAAGTATCGTATTCAGATTTATAATAAGTATGATTCCATTTGCTGCATCAGGATTAGCTCTAATATCATATATTTAATCTATCTCTATTTTAAATTGTAAAATATATTTGTATCTGGAACAATGGTTTAATATAAAAAAATATATCTGTGAATTTATTGTGTGTCTAAAATGATACAAGTATGGTTTATCATCTTAAAAAAATTAAATAAATAAAAGCAGTCTTTAATTTAAATCAATAGCTGCTAAATGTTCAACTATTTCTAGCGATGCTAACAGACTAGCTCACTGATCCAAAGTGTGCAGCGTTATATATTTAAATTTTTATTTATTTTTAAATCCATTCCGTAACCAGCAGCGACGGCTGAGCTCATGATGTCATTGACTCAGATTCTAAAGTGGTAAAAGTGTTCCACAAAATTCATTTCAAGTCTAGGCTTCGAGCAGAACAGCAGCAGAAAGACTGTTTCAAGAGACAAGAACAAATCGCTAAAAACAAATCAGCAAAATGTTCAGAAGGATCTTCCCGTGCATGAGGGTGAGTTTTTAACACTTTCACTCAACGTTTTTAACTCGTTCTGCTCGAATGAAAAGTTTGCATTTGGGCGAATTTTGCACATTTTTGTTGATTTCTCAAGAATACAGTAACATTTAGTGAAACATATGTATTTTTTGGTGATACTATTGGTGTTTTCATGTTTTTTTTTTCAACAGACTGAAACATCTTCACCTCCGTTTGTTCCAGTCAGCGAACTTAAAAGGTAGGCCTTTCAAAACTACATTCGATTTTCTTCTTTTTTTTTCTTCTTCAATTGCACCTGTACGTGTTTTCAAACTGTTTTAATCATAATATTTTAAGCATTAAGTTATGTTGAATTCAAAATGTGGACAAAAAAAGACTTAGAAAATTTGATGTGTTCAGTTTGAATTTTCGTGAGATACTTTGGATATTAAAGAGTTTATGGTCGACTTAGGCTAATTTTATGACTCATTATAAAACCTAAACATCAAATACCTTTATTTTTGTATTATGTCTAGTTTTAGGCAGTGTCAAATGTTATAGTATTGTTATTTAAATCTAAAACTAGACAGTAAGATGCTGGTTATACACTTTTAATCACAGTTTTTCTTGGTTCAGTATTTGTTTATCATGATGTAGTTTGAATAAACAAACAAGTTTAGCTTAATTTAGTTTCACAATATCACAAAATGCTTAAATACTGCTTAATTAAGATGTATAGATGCAGTTTATATATACAATATTGTTTTTAAGCAGTTATAAGGTAAAATCGACAGTATTTTGTTAGCTGGGCACTATAGACACTGTTTATGTGTTTAAAATGGCCGCCTTCATAAACTATTGTAAACTAAAATTAAAAGTGAAAATGATCTAATTAACAAAATGTATTGTCTTTCTCTCTTTTTTTGCCTCCAGTGCGGATTCCACCAGTGATCCCACAAACAAAAAGAGCAAATGTGTCGGGTGTCGATGGTGGTTAAGGCGTCTATTCGGATGTGCACCGGTAACTTTTTCACTGTCTTTACATAGATATAACTATTTTAATATAGTATTTGTACCTCATATAACACCATTTTAAAGCAATAAACTTTTATGGGTTTTTTTGTTGTACAGAAAAAGGAGAAGCACTCGGTCAAGAAAAAGTAAGTACACCTTTGCTTTTTCTCATAATGAGTTCAGATTTAACGATTTTTCTGAAAAATGTCCTGATTTTGCTTTGTGCTGTTTCAGAAATGAGAAGACACAAAAACGTTCCTGTTCGATCCTCAACTGGTTCAAAGTAAGTACCACTGAAAGTTAAATACTGTATATATTCACATTCAGGTGCATATACAGTAAAAAAAAAAAGTGGGGCTAATTGGAGCCAAAAGTGTTAGCTTAGCAAGATATCGGTGAACTTCCAACATTGTTCAAAGGAAAACCAAACGTAAATGTGAAAATGTATACATTTTTGTGTGAATTTGGAGCCAACCCTCACTTCTGATCTGTTTATTATTTCTACTGTCATTCACATTATGCTGCATTTATGTCATTAACAAAAAACATTATTTTTCCATATTGAAATTAGACATAATTTACATTACAATTTACATTAAATGGATAGTGCAATATTTACTTTTGGAAGCTCATGTATTCTCTACAGTACATTATTCAATTCAACTTCCCATTTTTGAGGAGCTTTTTTTTTGTGATTTAAATACACATTAGAGGTCTCTGAAAAGTTGATAATGGATCTTAAAAGTTTTAAAAACAAGGATATAAAGAAATAAAGGAATAAAGGGGCAATGACTGCAGAGAAAAGGTCACGTCACATTGGTTTTTATTTTCTCTCAACAGAAAAGAAATAAGGTGCATCCTTATCCTGTGACCAAAGAAGAGGTAACACCTTTGAAGAAGTCCATGTCTGAGCAGGAAAAAAGTCACTGTGAAGGCAACACCTGCAGCAAATCCAGACCTGGAGACCAGTGAGGAGTCAGGATCCACAGAGAGTCCTACAGAGGCTCAGAGTCCTGACCTGGAGACCAGCGAGGAGTCAGGATCCACAGAGAGTCCTACAGAGGCTCAGAGTCCTGACCTGGAGACCAGCGAGGAGTCAGGGTCCACAGAGAGTCCTACAGAGGCTCAGAGTCCTGACCTGGAGACCAGCGAGGAGTCAGGATCCACAGAGAGTCCTACAGAGGCTCAGAGTCCTGACCTGGAGACCAGCGAGGAGTCAGGATCCACAGAGAGTCCTACAGAGGCTCAGAGTCCTGACCTGGAGACCAGCGAGGAGTCAGGATCCACAGAGAGTCCTACAGAGGCTCAGAGTCCTGACCTGGAGACCAGCGAGGAGTCAGGATCACACAGAGAGTCCTTACAGAGGCTCAGAGTCCTGACCTGGAGACCAGCGAGGAGTCAGGATCCACAGAGAGTCCTACAGAGGCTCAGAGTCCTGACCTGGAGACCAGCGAGGAGTCAGGATCCACAGAGAGTCCTACAGAGGCTCAGAGTCCTGACCTGGAGACCAGCGAGGAGTCAGGATCCACAGAGAGTCCTACAGAGGCTCAGAGTCCTGACCTGGAGACCAGCGAGGAGTCAGGATCCACAGAGAGTCCTACAGAGGCTCAGAGTCCTGACCTGGAGACCAGCGAGGAGTCAGGATCCACAGAGAGTCCTACAGAGGCTCAGAGTCCTGACCTGGAGACAATCAAGGAGTCAGGATCCACAGAGGATCCAATTCCTCATCTGGAGACCCGTGAGGAGTTAGGATCCACAGAAAGACCCACAGAGAACCCAGAAGATTTAAATCCTGTTCTGGAGGCCATCAAGGAGGCAGGACCAAAAGGGGAGTCAGAAGATCCAAGTCCTGCCCAGGAGACCATCGAGGGTGCAGGACCAAAAGGGGAGCCAGAGATCAAGATCGAGACTAGAGAACTTAAGATGGCGCCGCTGACTCTGCCATCAGCGCTGTGTCTCAAACCAAACACAAAAAGTCCGTGACACACTACATTTTCTCCAATCATTGTGTTAAATTGACTTATAACTTGTTGCTTATTGTATTCATATGTCTTCTGTTTCCAGTTTCTCTCCCATAAGCCCTCAGTGGTTTCCTACAAGGTTCCCATCAGCCTTTGCAGGGTGAGTTCATCTGCACCAAAACCAAATAATACAGAAATCCTGAAACGCTCTGTCACTGTTAAAATGGCTAAATGTGTCTTTATTTTCCAGACTCCCAAACACTCGGTAACACGTGTTACATGAACGCGTGTTTACAGACCTTGATGACCCTGGGTTCTTTGATGTGTCGGGTCGAAGCCCAGGAGACGGTCTGGGGTCAAAGTCCAGGGCTTCTCTGCTCAGGTACAGCCAATCAGGTTCAGAGTCCCATCAATACAGAAGTCAATCAGTCATACAGAAGCCCATTACTTACTTGTTCAGCTGTTTTCACACTTGACTCGGCAACATTTGAGAATGGAAGCTTCAAAAACAACCTGTAGGGGGCAGTAATGCATTGAATTTGGGGAATGGGTACAAGACACTTTTTTGGTCGTCATGACATCATGGATGTGGTGCCATTCCGCAGTTCCGACAAACTAATTGTTTGGACGTCCCATTGGGATTTTCTTGAAACACTAGGTGCTAACGTGCCCATTGCCTTTATTTCTGCTTTGCACTTATCATAGACTTAGTTTTAATGCGCTTTGTGCACTTCTAGCGATTTCAATAGGCTCTCTGCCATTGCTGAGGGGCTCGGGCCTAATAACATTGACAATTGTAAAAATAATTAAAAATAAAAATAATAATAAATATCAAAATTCAGAACCCAAAGAACCTAAAATAAAAAGTAAAAAAAATATAATATATATTTATATAAGTAAATAAAGAAAACTTTTATACTATACTACTATACTTTTATACTAATAATATTATACGAAAATATTTACATATATAAAACAAATTTAGATGGTTAGGGTTTATAAACAGAACACAAAATCTGTGTGTATGTTACAGTACAAATAATAAGTGTCAAAACTGTCAAAAATCTGAAGAAGATAAACCAAAGACAGATGTAACGTTCAGGACCATCAAGAATCCCACTGTTAAATACTTAATGATTTGTCTCTATATTTAGCGAATATATCCGAGGCCTCTAGCGACAAAAAAGCAACTAGTGACAAATCTACCAACTTTTTCTGATGTAATTGGAGACTTTTTGAGACTCAAAGCTCTCACAGTCGTCCCAGTCCTCGTCGCAGATTGTTAAGGGGGAGTGTTGTGCTTTTTCCGGAAATGTTGCTGTTTGATTTGATTTTTTAAAAATGAACCCAAGACAAACCAAGCCTCTTTTTTCCTGCAGTCATCTCCAAGCCATCACTAAAGCTCGCACTTCGCCCAAAATGGACTGGAAGAAAGTCCTGCTCAACCGCTTCAAGAAGATTGTCGCGTCAAAAGCTCCGGAGTTTTACGGAAACGAACAAGCCGTGAGTCACTTTTCTGTCTTTTTTTCTCTCTCTCCTCTCACATTTTAACTTATGTCGCTTCTTTTCTTCAGGACGCTCACGAGTTCCTAACGACTCTGGTCCAGCAGATTCAAGACCTGGCTCCTGGTTTGAAATACTTGGCCAAAAAACTGGGTATGGTCTACACTTGCCCCGTCGAGGCAGAACTGGTCTTCAAGATGAACAGCACCAGGACCTGCTGGATAGTACGAGCTCCCAGATTCCTTCACGTTTCCACGAGAACTAAAGGCCGTCTAATCTCGTAAACCTGTGTGTTTTTGTGTTTAGATGCGGCAGGTTCACGTCTCAACAGGAGGTTTTCACAAGTCTTTCTTTGGACCTGGTTCAACAAGGATCCACTGGAGACATGCTTGATAAATACATGCAGGTCAGTTCAGAGAAAAAAACACCTACGTCTGCATCCAGATTAAACCATAAACATAACCCTTGTCGGTCAAAAATATTAAATTAAATTAAAAATAAAATTAGAGTTAGCTTGGATCTCAAAGTTGCTTAAGTCCAATTTATATCCATCCAATTGTTTTTGTCCAAGTTTAAAAGAAGATTTGCCAACTTTTCAAGCCAAAACCATATTCTACAAACAAAGACAAAAGAAGTTTTTCTGGTAGAAAAGTTAATATTCTACATGAGATTAAGAGCCACATAGCTCCACATAGAGCGTTTTTTATTATTATAAGTCTAAAGTACTTTTAAGCATGTTTTGGTCATTATATTAAAAACAAAACAAGGATAGTTGTTGTTTTAAAATGGAAATGTATCAGTGTGGATGCAGCCAGTAGCTAGCTGGAAAGAGTGTCAGCTTTAGCACAATGTTGGACTTAAACATAAACTTTTTCATGAAATCAGGACTAAATAAACTGAATAACACTTTCTATTCTGTTTTTTTCAGGAGACAAGTGTGGAGTTCATGTGTTCATGTGGAGGAACAAACACGTCGACTCACAAGACGACTTTTAGCACTCTGCCTCGGTACGTCCAGTGTTAGTTTTGACAGCAAATTTTAATGTAGTTTTTAGTCATAATTATTAGTTTTATAAGAATTTAGTCGAATATATCTACAATAGAACAGTCTTTTTGATGCAAAATATGTCGTTGAGGAATTCTTATGAGAAAATTTAATGTAATCAGCCTAAATTAGGCCCAGTGACGTTTTCTAAATTAAATCTTCTTAAAACTATTTTTGCAGTGTTCTTCGTGCTTCATCTGAAAGCGCTTCCAGTACACTGAGGATTACAGGACTGAGAAAGGGTCAATTCAATCCGGTGACCATCGACAGGGAACTGGTCGTTTCAGCTAAAAATGTGAGCACCAGATCTAAACACACTCTAGATCTCATTCATCTCAAACATACGGACGATTAAATATTGAGTTATTACCCGTCTCTGTTTGTTTCAGGATTCGGCCTGTTTCACTCTCGTCAGCATCGTCTCTCACTTGGGTCCAACAACAGGAAGAGGTACGAGAACAGAAACGGACTTAAATATAAAAATTAAGTCTCTGTTACCAACAATCGTCTCTTTTTTTTCTCCCAGGCCACTACATTTGCGACGCACTCTCCGACGATACCCGTTGGACACTGTTGATCGTTGGCTGACCTACGACGATTCCACTGTCACCGAATCGATGGGCACCAAGATTTGCAAAAAACGGGAAAAGGTGGCGTACATCTTGATTTACCGCCTGTGGAGTGATGCACATTTCATTTGGTAAATGGTAAATGGCATGCATGTATGTATATAGTGCTTTTCATACCCCTCTCGGGCATCCAAAGCGCTTTACAACATTCCTTTTTCACCCCATTCACACACATTCACACCTGGGGCAGATAGAGAGGTGGGCTTCCATACACCAGGCGCTCATGGCCTTCTCAAACACCCCAAACTCACCTCTACAATCACACACATTCATACACCAGTGCTGTGGCAGTCTCTGACTCAGCCATTAAAAGGGTCAGATGAAATTGACCTTGATATTATAGGTGGATGTAATCTTATTAGCTCGCCTCTTCCCGGGTGCTTAGACTTTGGGTGGGAATATCACCTCTACCAAGAAACTCTGTTGATGGATATCATCCCTGAGCGGGACTTATAACCATCATACTTCAGAGATCATGGGACTATGATCCTGCAGTGGATAACAACAACTAACCACAACTAACCCTAACCAGCGACTCTGTTCTTGCCTCGATCAAGGGCTGGTGATTAATCTCCATAGTCGCAATTGACCCTAATGGTGCCCTCTCCTCCCTCTCATACAGGTAGTACGGTGTCCGCTGCCTGAGGAGAAAGTCTCAGAATGTACTCGGTTAGCCGGGACTTAACTGGAACGGGCCCGTCCTGCACAAAGGCTGAGAGCTACAAGAGTGGGTCCCCTGACTCCCCGAGGCGGGTCCAAGACCGACCTATGAGAGCGCCCAGTAGCTTGCCCTCTAAGTTCAGTAGCCCTAAAATGCGGAAGTCTCGTTCCAGGATCCTCGGACTCCGGCCTGAGTTAAAGGGTGAGCCCAGCACCCCAGTCAACCCCAAACAGAAGGGGTATCGCCTATCATGCAAAAGAAGGCTCTTTCCTAAAAACAAAGTTGTCCTCGGAATAACCTTCATGAGAGTAACCAAATCCTGGTCCCTACACTTTGAGCAAGAAAAATATTAATTCTCTGCAAAAGATGTGCATCAGCCCAACCCACTCTGGCACGGTTCGGGCATACCTCCAGCTGCAAGAAGCCTTTTATCGCAGCCCTCACTGGTGACATCAAATGCAGCCACTGTTCAAAGGCTTTCGGGAGCTGGGTGAGAGGTTCCAAAGCCACTTTAAAGGGCCATTTACACGAATCGACTACCTGCCTCAAAGGCACACCATCGACCGAGAGCTGCGGACCCTCACAAAGCATGTCCAGAGGAGATTCCATGTGGGAGTCTGATGGTTATCGTGGCCTGGGTCAAACTCCCCGGCAGACAACACACCCTTCGATCACCCAGTATCGCCATCTGAGTGATCATGACCATCAAAGGATGAAAGTCTCCAGTAGCCCCGGACCCGACGGGATTAAAAGATCCCACTTGTTACTTTTTGACCGTAGAGGGGAAAAACTAGCAGCGGTCTTTAATCACATGCTGGCTAAAGACACATGTCACGGTGCTTCAATCGGAGCAGGACGACCCTCATCCCTAAGACCAATGAGGAGTCTAAACTCTGAGACATTAAGAACTGGAGGCCGATCACCCTAAGCTCGGTTATTCTCCGGACTCTCTCAAACATCCAAACGTTTGAGCGAAGCATGCAAGCCGCATCCCAGACAAAAGGGATTTGTGCCAACTCTGGGCTGCGCTGAGAATTTACTAGTCCTCAACGGCATTCTAACTAATTGTAAAATGAAAAGGCGCCACCTAGCTTTAGTCTTTATAGACCTACCACTGTATCTCATCTACTTATAGATGAGAACTTGAGAACGATGTGTGGACCAAATGGTGAGACACTTTGTCAGAAATTCATACAAGCAATGTGTCTCCAGGGTCAAGACCGGACAAGGAATGACTACCCTATTGAAATCAAGACCGGGGTCAAACAAGGTGACCCCCTGTCACCACTCCTATTTAACTTGTCTCTAGACCCCTACTATACTTACTAGACTCGGAGGGATTTGAGTTTGGGAATGACAAGGCCATCACCTCCACCTGCCAAGCAGGGCATGCAGAGGAACCTGGACATCCTAGAAGCCTTCACGTACTTAACAGGCTTCAAAGTCAATGTGGACAAATGCCACGGATTCTACATCGGATGCGAAGGGTGTAAAACGACTTTTAACAAATGTAATGACTGGTCCCTTCACCGCCAAAAAATGCATATGGTCAGACCGGAGGACTCTGTCAA
>JAWCTZ010000929.1:0-28066 GCA_036850595.1 Rhyacichthys aspro | reverse complement strand
TTGATGCAGACTGTAGCCAGTTTAAATGGATTTAACTATATTTTTAGGGTTTCTGGATTTGGACTGGTTGAGGAGTTTAAATTGGATCATAAGTGGTTTTGAATGGATTTGAACTTGAGTTTTGCCTTGAATTTTGACGGGTTTTAAGTGGTTCAGCTTGGACTGTAACTGGTCCTAAGAGGCTTTTAACTAGTTGTAAAATGGATTTAACCTGGTTAGAATAGGATTTGGACTTGTTCAAAGTGGTTTAAACCATATTTGGGTGGATTTTGAGTGGTTTTTCTTGGACTTTAACTGGTTTTGAGTACCTTGTTGTAGATTTGTGATGAATTCAGACTTTTACCAGTTTTAAATAGGATCAACCTGGTTATATTCAGTGTTTTTGGTGATTTAATTCATACGTCAACACATTTAAAAGGTGTTTAATCTGGTTTGAACAGGATTGAAGGGGTTTAAATTGAACTGTAACTAGTTTTCAGCAGCTTTCAAGCAGCTTTTAATAGAGTCAACCTGGTTATTTTCAGATTTGGATGGGTCTTTAGTGGTTTAACTCAGACTTTAACAGGTTTAAAATGGATTTTGACTGGTTTGAAGTGGTTTAAACTGGCCCATAAGTGGTTTTGAATGGGTTTTAACTTGTTATAACCAGATGTGGAGGCGTTTGGAGTGGTTTCTGGTGTCAGGAAGGAAGAAAAATGCTGTAAAAAGTACTATTTTAGTGTTACGTTATTACTTTTCAGCCATGCTTTTTGCTGTTTCACCTTCTTTGTAACCCTAAACCTTCTAGAATTTGCTCATAGTTGTAGTCTGTAGTTTTATTTGTTTACTCGTTTGGATAATGACGTGTATTTTCGGTCCTCTTCAGTGTTGTTGTCAAAGTAAGTAGGTCATCACTGACACAGTCCTTGAAAAGAGTGCTAACACAGTGCTAGTAAACACTCTAAGTAGCACATGAATGAGTCAATTAAAGCCAGGCCGGTCCCATGTGTTTTGTCTCACTCTTGAGTTTATTGCAGACTGAAGTGGTCTGTGAGCAGAGTTTGGTTTTTCCCAGCAGCAGGTGAACGCAGCCTGTGCACTGAGGCCTGTCGTGTCCAATAAATCACTCTGGGTTTGATGGATGGGGTTGAACTTTCAGCTCTGACAAGAAACTGTTCAGAGGCTCTCCAGTGTTTTCTTTATTAAATGTCCTGGCCACACTGTTTTTTTTATCATTTTCTCGCTGAGTTGGAAAAATATATATCCACATGAGAACAATTGGTGAAATAATGAAATAAATAGTGAATTCAGTGAAATAATTTATCATCTTCGACCCATTAGGCCTATTTTACTTTATTTATTTTATTCCACACTTTGATTTAACATTTCGAAGCACTTTGACTCATCTGTTTTTTAATTCAGAGGTGTCAAACTCAAAGTAGACGGGCCACAATTGTAAATAAGAATCCTTTCGGGGGCCGAAGACGTCACACTTGGGCATCTTTTATTGAGTTTTAAGTGTTTGTTCCTCTTTTATGCCTCATCATTTTGTGAATTCACTTTAATTTGTGCCACTTTTCACTCATTTTAAGCCCTATTTCGGTCCCTTTAAAATGGTTCCCTGCGTTAACGTGTCATTTTGTATATCTTTAGAATAGTTTAGGGCTTTTTGTCTCAGATTAAAGTACAACTTCACCTTCCAAATGGATCCGAGGGCCAAATGAAACATTGCAAAGGGCCAAAAGTTTTCCTAAAACCTGTCCAGTGAAGTCAGAATATTTTCTCTCTCAGGTTTGCTGTCACTAAACTATTCCACTTTTCAAAAACAAACCTGACTTGTTATGAATACACCCTCACGGTCAAACTAAATGTCAAGACCACAGAGAACTGCTCAAATTACAGTAAAATGACGGTCTTTCTCTGTTTGTTCTTGATAATAAAGCCTCAAAAATGCCTAAATGTCTCATTTTTACAGCTCATGCCTTATTATAATGTGCTAATTATGTGCTTCAGCAGTTTTCCAGTTGCGTAGAGCATGTTTAAATCAAACCGTGACGACCAAAAGCGTAAAAGGCAGCAGTGTGACCCAAGTTAGTCCAGAGCCATTAAACTAAATATTCCAGTTTGTTTTGATCTCTGGTGGACAGTAATTATAAGGTTATGTTTGCCATCAGTGTTACACATAAAAAACCATCAGTAGCTCTTTCTTTCCCAAAATGCATCACAGAAGCAACATGGCAGCCGCCCAAAACGAAGCCTCTTTCTTTACAGCTTCTACAGCTCAATGTGGTGATGGCCCGTGATCGTGAATAAGACTGCTTTCACTCAAATCCAACTAAAACCTGTTCAAATCTATATCAAACCTGTTCAAATCCAATTCAAACATGTTCAAATCCAATTCAAACATGTTCAAATCCAATTCAAACATGTTCAAATCCAAACTAAAACCTGTTCAAATCCAACTTAAACAAAAAACATGCTGTCCAAATCCAAAACCTGTTTAACATCAACTAAAACATGTTTAAATCCAACTAAAAATGCCTGTTCAAATCATATAAAACCTGTTCAAATCCAATTTAAACCTGTTCAAATCCAACTAAAAGCTGTTCAAATCCAATTAAGCTTCAAATCCAAATAAAACCTGTTCAAATCCAACTAAAACCTGTTTAAATCCAACTAAAATCCAAATCCAACTAAAACCTGTTCAAATCCAACTAAAACCTGTTCAAATCCAACTAAAACATGTTTCAAATCCAACTAAAACCTGTTCAAATCCAACTAAAACCTGTATCTATTAAACCCCAAACTCAACTAAAACCTGTTAAAATCCAAACAAAACCTGTTTAAATCCAACTAAAACCTCTTTCAATCCAACTAAAACTTGTTTAAATCCAACTAAAACTTGTTTAAATCCAACTAAAACCTGTTTCAATCCAACTAAAACTTGTTTAAATCCAACTAAAACCTGTTTCAATCCAGCTACAACCTGTTCAAATCCAAATAAAACCTATTTAAATTCTACTAAAACCTGTTCAAATCCAACAACCCTTTAAACTAATCCAACTAAAACATGTTCAAATCCAACTAAAACCAAATAAAACCTTTTCAAACTCAAATAAAACCTGTTCAAATCCAAATAAAACCTGTTTAAATCCAACTAAAACATGTTCAAATCCAACTAAAACCTGTTTAAATCCAACTAAAACATGTTCAAATCCAACTAAAACCAAATAAAACCTTTTCAAACTCAAATAAAACCTGTTAAAGTCCAACTAAAACCTATTTAAATCGAACTAAAATGTGTTCAAATCTAAATATAATTTTGTGAATTCACTGAATTGGTGCCACTTTGCCTCAGTTTAAACCCTGTGGATCAACAGTGCTTTTTGGAGGCCCTTATGAAAGACTGCATTGACTTTGCCATGTGTTTTAATAACTCATACTTTAACCATGTCTTTATTTTCCTCTCAGTGCCCACTTCTCACCTGGACGTCACTGAGAAAGAGACGTGAGTATTTCATTTTCTACAGTCTCTCATCCCATAAAGAAAAAGACTGTGTTTGATTGTGTTTTTTCTGTATTTTTCTGTTGAAGAGGAGAGACGGCGCTACACAAAGCGGCCAGTTCTTGTCAGAGGAGCATCTGTCACTTCCTGGTGGAGGCCGGGGCTTCCCTCATGAAGACGGACTTACAGGTAACACTCTAGGACTTAAAAGGCTCTGACAGTTTTATATAATCAGTTCTGAGGTTGTTTTTCACCCCTTTCACACTGACAGAGCTCTGTGCCGAAAAAAATAACCCAACTGTGAACTAGAAAAGCCTGAAACTGCAGCTGGAATGACACTGTTTTTAAAGCTCTTTGTTTGTTAGTCTGCTAAGAATCTCTGACGTGAAGGAATCTGCTGAAACTCATTGTGCAAAGGGTTATAATTAAGTTATTTAAATTGGTTGTAGACATTTTTTTCTGCTGTTGT
Source organism: Rhyacichthys aspro (assembly GCA_036850595.1). Taxonomy (NCBI): domain Eukaryota; kingdom Metazoa; phylum Chordata; class Actinopteri; order Gobiiformes; family Rhyacichthyidae; genus Rhyacichthys; species Rhyacichthys aspro. The sequence continues at coordinate 24,113 of JAWCTZ010000929.1, read as the reverse complement.
ACCAAGATACTTACATGACTCCACACATCGCACAGATTCTTCTTTTATATTTGTTACGTCAGGACTGTGAGTTTTATATGGATTTGATTTGGTTTTAGATGATTTTGACTGGATTTTAATTGGTTTTAGTTGGACTACAGCATCCACTTTGTCTCCTTTTCTTATAGATTTTGGGTTTAGATCATTTTGATTGGGTTTTAAATGGACTAGAACATTCAGTTTATCTCATTTTCTTGTAGATTTGTGGTTTTAGATGATTTTGACTGGATTTTAAATGGTTTTAGTTGGACTAGAGCATTCATTTTGTCTCACTTTCTTGTGGATTTAAAGTTTTAGATGATTTTGATTGGGTTTTTAATGGTTTTAGTTGGACTAGATCATTCACTTTGTCTCACTTTCTTGTTGATTTTAGGTTTTAGATGATTTTGATTGGGTTTTAAATGGTTTTCGTTGAAGTAGAGCATTCACTGTCTCACTTTCTTGTGGATTTAAAGTTTTAGATGATTTTGATTGGGTTTTTAATGGTTTTAGTTGGACCAGAGCATTCACTTTGTCTCACTTTCTTGTTGATTTTAGGTTTTAGATGATTTTGATTGGGTTTTAAATGGTTTTCGTTGAAGTAGAGCATTCACTGTCTCACTTTCTTGTCGATTTGAGGTTTTAGATGATTTTGACTGGGTTTTAAATGGTTTTAGTTGGACTAGAACATTCATTTTGTCTCACTTTCTTGTAGATTTGAGGTTTTAGATTATTTTTGATTGGGTTTTAAATGGTTTTAGTTGGACTAGAACATTCATTTTGTCTCACTTTCTTGTAGATTTTAGGTTTTAGATTATTTTTGATTGGGTTTTAAATGGTTTTAGTTGGACTAGAACATTCATTTTGTCTCACTTTCTTGTAGATTTTAGGTTTTAGATTATTTTTGATTGGGTTTTAAATGGTTTTAGTTGGACTAGAGCATTCATTTTGTCTCACTTTCTTGTGGATTTAAGGTTTTAGATGATTTTGATTGGGTTTTAAATGGTTTTAGTTGGACTAGAGCATTCATTTTGTCTCACTTTCTTGTAGATTTTAGGTTTTAGATTATTTTTGATTGGGTTTTAAATGGTTTTCGTTGAAGTAGAGCATTCACTTTGTCTCACTTTCTTGTCGATTTGAGGTTTTAGATGATTTTGATTGAGTTTTAAGTGGTTTTAGTTGGACTAGAGCATTAACTTCTCAGATCTTTCCACCAAAGCCTGTCTCCCGGTGCGTTCTCATGCTTCGAGGACTGCCACCAGCGAGTGTCGGCTCACGGTTTTGAAATGTCTCTCAGAAGCATGTGACCCACTTGTATAAAGTGATTAATGTTGTGTGTCATTGAGAAACTGAGCGCGGCAGGATCCCGGCCCTCGATTCGACGCTGACAAAAGCCCGGGCTCTGCGTTTCCATGGAGAAGCCAGCGGTAACAGGAAGCAGCCCATAATCTAGGTTTTCTTTTTTCTCCTCGAGCAAATGAAAAGAGTTCATGTGTTACTCTCTGCGTCCAGTTTGGAGCGGGACAGACTCACTACTTCAGTTTAACATTTATCCATGTCTGTGTAAACATGACGGGATTTTAGTTTTAGATGGTCTTTAACAGGTTTTAGATCAATTCAGGCAAAATATCAATGTTGGTTTTGGATTTGATTAGGTTTGAAGTGGTTTAATGTTGACTATAAAGGGTTTTTAAATGATCAAAAAGGTATATTTAAAGAGGTTTTGAGTAGTTAAACCCAGACACTAACCAGACAGAAACAGTTTTAACCTGATTAAAACTGAATTTGAAAAGCTTTAAAGTGGTTTAGCTTGGACCACAAATGGTTTAAAGTGGATTTAATCTGGTTTTAGATGGTAGTAGATTGGTTTGAACTGGTTTTACTTGAACTATAAGTAGTTTTGAGGGGCTTTGATGGCCTTTACTTGGTTCAATTCAAACTTTATCCAGTTTAAAATGGTTTCAGTCCAGGTTTTAGGTAGATTTTAAAACACTTTAATGCGTTTGAGATGGTTTTGAATGGGGTTTAATTGGTTTTATGTGAATATGGGCATGTTTTAGTTGTACTATAATAGCTTTTTACTTGGATTTGAACAGGTCACATGGATTGGACGGGGTTTAATAGGTTTTTATTGGACTTGAACAAGTTGTAAATAGATTTGACCTGGTTTTAAAATGATTTCCAACGGATTTTCTGGCCCCACCTGAAGCATGCTCTCTACCCACTCACCGACAGCACACATACACAGTCAATTATTGCCTAAATGTGATGGTATATTTGTGGTTTCAGGGCGAGACTCCTAAACAGCGAGCAGAGAAAGCCGCCGACCACGACTTGGCTGAGTATCTGGAAAACCGCCAACATTATCAGATGATCCAGAGAGAGGACCAGGAGACGGCCGTTTGACCCTAGACTTACTCATCTATAAGTTAAAATAAAAAGTGTCTTCACTGAAAGGAGGACATATTTCCACTGACAATGAATGTACACCACATACATATATCAGAGTTTATGGAGGGAAGAGGATCGATGAGTAAAACTGAAGTTTAAAGTGATATTTTGGGGTTTTTGAATTGAGGCGAATGTAAATATAATAAATATATAAGTAATAAGTCAGTGTGGACCAGTCTGAGGTGCATCAAACACCAATGTGAAAGTGAAATCAGTGCCAGAAAGTGTCATTTTAACAGGAAAATATACAGTAAGATGTATGTTGCATAGCGCTTTCCATCTACAGTGCACTATTAAGCAAACATTGTCTTTTATTTCGATGGATTGAGTTCTGTTTGAGAAAATGTTGGTGCGTTTTGCTCCAAACTTTGCTTACAGTGAACTGGAAATCCTTATTCCACTCATCAGGAGAAACTTACAGAGAAATACTGCTTGATTTTGTGTGATTACGCTGAACTGCAAGCAGCACTGATTTTTCACAAATGCACCAATCAGGCACAACATTCTGACACATCTCTTCATCACGGCTCCTTTTAGTGAGTGGGATTTATTAGGAGCAGCTGAACATTTAGTCTCAAAGATGATGAGTTAGAAACAGGAAAAATGGAAGGATTTGAGTGAGTTTAACAAGGACTGGGTCAGAATATCTCCAAAACCTGACTCTTGGGGGTGTTCCTGGTCTGCAGAGGTCAGGATCTATCAAAAACAAGGAACAGAGGTGAACCGGGACAGGGTCAGAGGTCATTAATTGAGATACTGTTCCTCAATTTATTGAAAAAGTCAGATAGAAAGGTGTTAGAATACATAGTGCATCAGTTTGTTGTGTTTGGGACCAGTCAGGGTGACCTCTGACCTCTGACCCCAACATTGTCCACGAGCATCAGAACTGGACCAGAGCAACGGAAGAAGGTGTCCTGGTCTGAGTTTGAGGAGCATCTGTGGGACGTTTTCGACAAATAAGTCAGATCCACGGAGGCCACACCTGGAACTTACAGGACTTAAAGGATCTGCTGCATCAAATCCATCTAAAACCTGTTCAAATCCGACTAAAACCTGTTCTGCTGCTAACATCTTGGAGCCAGGGACCACAGCACACCTTCAGGGTCTAGAGGAGTCCAGGTCTCGACGGGTTTTGGAGCAAAAGGGACCAACACAATATTAGGAGGTGGTTATAATGTTTTGCCTGACACAAAGTGAATCATGCATTTGTGTGACTTATTTTCTCTAAAACAAGGCTCTATTTACTTACTGTAGATTCAAACATGATTATTTTCAAGACTTTTTTCCTTCCTGTTCCTCAGACTGGGGCCACACTGAGCTCATACACTATTTATAGAACATCTAGAATATCTTTCAAACCCCAGATCACTTTAAGGAAACGTCGGTGCCTGTTTCTCGAGACTAAAACTCAAAAAAGACATTTATTCTAAACTCTTTGAGGCACATTTCCAAATGGACTCTACACGAATAATCACACTGACCTCTAGATGCTTTATCGCCATATCTTTTAGAACGACTGCAAAAACCTGTATTTTTCAAGCTTTTAGTGACCATTTGGATGTATTTGTTTACTCAGAAAACAGCAGATATTTAACTTAGTCACCGATTATTTAGCGTATTTATATTTGTAGACGTAAAGGACACTTGCTTTGGATCAAAAACAACAGAGCGAGTCGCCGCCTGCTTCTCACTTTTTCTCTTTGTCTGGATTTTAGTCATTTCTCTCACTATAAGAGATGTTTTTTTTTGTTGTAATTTCTGTCTGTTACATAAGTGAAAACCAAAAGGCTGTCGGTGAAATGCTTTTGTCGTGTTTGTAAAGAGTCCGTATATATTCAGTGTTGGAGGATTGTAAAAATGGCCGCAGCCTGTTTTTCTGCCAAAGCAGTGTATTAATAGTGACTGCTCTAAGGTGTTACGCTGTACAATATAGAGTCATAATGTTTGGTTTTATCATTTCTGAGTGACCTGCAATAAAGCACGTCAATAACACTTCTGTTTTTGGAGGGTTTTTTTTTTTAATAAATACTAAGGTTGTACAATATATCACAGATTTATCGTTATCACAGTATGATTTATGGCATTGTGAGAATCTCAAAGAAGAACTTTTATCGCAATTAGATTTTGTTTTTCAATTAAAAAAAAAAAGTCCTGGTTTAGATCTGTTTAGTCCTGGTTTAGACCTGTTTAATACTGGTTTAGACCTGTTTAGTCCTGGTTTGGTCATGTTTAATCCTGGTTTAGACCTGTTTAGTCCTGGTTTAGTCCTGTTTTGTCATGTTTAGTCCTGGTTTAGTCCTGGTTTAGACCTGTTTAATCCTGGTTTAGACCTGTTTAGTCCTGGTTTAGACCTGTTTAGTCCTGGTTTAGACCTGTTTAGTCCTGGTTTAGACCTGTTTAGTCCTGGTTTAGACTTGTTTAATTCTGGTTTAGACCTGTTTAGTCCTGGTTTAGTCCTGTTTTGTCATGTTTAGTCCTGGTTTAGTCCTGGTTTAGACCTGTTTAATCCTGGTTTAGACCTGGTTTAGACCTGTTTAATCCTGGTTTAGACCTGGTTTAGACCTGTAGTCCTGGTTTAGACCTGTTTTGTCATGTTTAGTCCTGGTTTAGTCCTGGTTTAGACCTGTTTAATCCTGGTTTAGACCTGGTTTAGACCTGTAGTCCTGGTTTAGACCTGTTTAGTCTTGGTTTAGACCTGTTTAGTCCTGGTTTAGACCTGTTTAGTCCTGGTTTAGACTTGTTTAATTCTGGTTTAGACCTGTAGTCCTGGTTTAGTCCTGTTTTGTCATGTTTAGTCCTGGTTTAGTCCTGGTTTAGACCTGTTTAATCCTGGTTTAGACCTGGTTTAGACCTGTAGTCCTGGTTTAGACCTGTTTAGTCTTGGTTTAGACCTGTTTAGTCCTGGTTTAGACCTGTTTAGTCCTGGTTTAGACCTGTTTAGTCCTGGTTTAGACCTGTTTAGTCCTGGTTTAGACTTGTTTAATTCTGGTTTAGACCTGTTTAGTCCTGGTTTAGACCTGTTTAGTCCTGGTTTAGACCTGTTTAGTCCTGGTTTAGACCTGTTTAGTCTTGGTTTAGACCTGTTTAGTCCTGGTTTAGACCTGTTTAGTCCTGGTTTAGACCTGTTTAGTCCTGGTTTAGACTTGTTTAATTCTGGTTTAGACCTGTTTAGTCCTGGTTTAGACCTGTTTAGTCCTGGTTTAGACCTGTTTAGTCTTGGTTTAGACCTGTTTAGTCCTGGTTTAGACCTGTTTAGTCCTGGTTTAGACCTGTTTAGTCCTGGTTTAGACCTGTTTAGTCCTGGTTTAGACTTGTTTAATTCTGGTTTAGACCTGTTTAGTCCTGGTTTAGACCTGTTTAGTCCTGGTTTAGTCCTGTTTAGTCCAGGTTTAGTCCTGTTTTGTCGTGTTTAGTCCTGTTTTCGACCTGTTTAGTCCTGTTTAGTCCAGGTTTAGACCTGTTTAGTCCTGGTTTAGACCTGTTTAGTCCTGGTTTAGACCTGTTTAATCCTGGTTTAGACCTGTTTAGTCTTGGTTTAAACCTGTTTAATCCTGGTTTAGTCCTGTTTTGTTGTGTTTAGTCCTGGTTTAATCCTGGTTTAGACCTGTTTAATCCTGGTTTAGACCTGGTTTAGACCTGTTTAGTCCTGGTTTAGACCTGTTTAGTCCTGGTTTAGACCTGTTTAGTCCTGGTTTAGTCCTGTTTTGTCGTGTTTAGTCCTGTTTTTGACCTGGTTAGTCTGTGTTTACTCCTGGTTTAGTCCTGGTTTAATCCTGGTTTAGTCCTGTTTAGTCCTTTTTATCGCATAATAATTACTATAAAGACAGCTGTAATTGTGGAAAATGAACCAATACAGCACTATTTTAATTTTTTTTTTTTATGACATAGATGTTGCAAGGACTAATAAATTGCTCTTGAATATAAAAATACTCTGGGGTCACCAACACGATTCAGCCAGTGGTTCCTTTTATTCTAGCATTTGTTTTACATCAGACGCCCCTTTTTTTTGTTTTTTTTTACAACCCTCTCCATTTATCTGGGCTGGGGTCTGCCACAAAGACGGCTTGAGTTGTTGGAAAAAGGCAAGAGTATAGGAAGAATGTCAGAGGTAATGCTAATCACTAATGAATGAGCCAAATTGCAGCTACATTAGAGAAGTCTGTCTTGTTGTTTGTCTTTTTAAACTTTCTTTTTATGCTAAATCTCTAACTAAATTTGATTAAGTGGTTGTTATTGACGTGGAGCTTCTCTTCTTTGTGTTATCTCTCATTCAAAACTAAACTCATGCAGAAAACACCGCCTGTAACTTCTCCTGTCCTGATTCCTGCGTCTGTATCCGAAGTCCGAGGACCTGAAGGAGGCCGGGCAGCCGTCCCTCTCGGTGTTTTGGCCCCTCGGCTCCTCGCTGTGTTTTCCCAGCTGCAGCCCGAACAATGGGCCTCACGCATGACTGAGCCATTGGGAAGTGATAGAGTCTGTCGCATTCTTGTTTCTCGGACGTTGGCCAGAAAAGACTGAAACAAGGAGAGAGAAAGAAAGAGAGACGAGAGGAGAGCCCCGTGGAGCGAGACAAAGGGTTACTGCAGTGAATGACGTTTACGTAAAGGACCCACGCAAATATTTACATGTTGTTGACACAGATACAAGTTAAGGACATACTTCAGATGTACTTTGGAGAGATAACAGTGAACAAACAAACAATGAATCATCTGAGAAAGGCAACGTGTGTACGACAAAAGCAGGAAAAGGACAGAAAAAACGACACAAATCTAAATTATATCAGAACAAACTACAGACTCAAGACAAAAAACACTGTAATAGATAAAAGTAAACTGTAAAAAGTCTAAACGGTCCATGTCCAGACTCATGGAGGTACGTTTTTTTTATTTTTTTTATTTGATTATAAAATGATTGAGGTCTTGGTTGGTCTTGACGTCTGAGACCAAGACCAAGACCTTTCCAAAATAGTCTTTTTTGAACGTTTTCTGAAAGAGCAACAATTTCTCTGCATATTTGTACAAAAAATCATTTAATTTATTTATTTCGAACATGTCAGAGTCGGTACAAAAATAAAATGAATTGTATAAATAAAAAAACAAACAACAAACAAGCAAAACAGTATCATTCAAAACAGAGGCGATGAGTGAAGTTACTGGAGGTGAAAAGTGCTATGTTTTTGACTAACGCAGCTGTGACTCAGGTGAAGCAGGTGTTTTCCATCGAACACCTGTGACTCACCTGTGTCCTCTGCTCCACTGACAGGAACCGACTCCAGCCCTGAGTAAACACCAGCCTCGTGACGTCTGTGCGTTTTTATTAGCAGCTTTATGAACTCTTCAACCGTCAGCCGTCCTTTTACAGCAGCCACACAAGCCTCTGAGACGAGAAGCCGACCAGAGGAACACGCAGAGGTTTAAGAGTCGTCTTGTCATGTGACCGAATCAGACTTTAACCTCGAATCTCTGACGTGAACGATTATCGAGACACGGTGTTTAAAGGATACCGACACTCATTAATCGGTTGATACGTGGGGCTTAAACTGAAGCAAAGTGGCACTAATTAAAAGAATTCACAAAATTATATTGGATTTGAACAGGTTTTAGTTGAATTTTTAAATGTTTTAGTTGGATTTAACAGGTTTTGGTTGAATTCGAAAAGGTTTTAGTTCGGTTTTATAGGTTTTATTTGGATTTTAAAAGGTTTTAGTTGGATTTAACAGGGTTTAGTTGGATTTAAAAAGGTTTTAGTTCTATTTAACAGGTTTTGGTTGAATTTGAAAAGGTTTTAGTTCGGTTTTACAGGTTTTATTTGGATTTGAAAAGGTTTTAGTTGGACTTGAAAAGGTTTTAGTTGGATTTAACAGGTTTTGGTTGAATTCGAAAAGGTTTTAGTTTGGTTTTACAGGTTTTATTTGGATTTAAAAAAGGTTTTAGTTGGACTTGAAAAGGTTTTAATTGGATTTAACAAGTTTTAGTTGGATTTGAAAAGGTTTTAGTTGGATTTTACAGGTTTTATATGGATTTGAACAAATTTTGTTGGATTTGAACAGGTTTTAGTTGGACTTGAAAAGGTTCTAGTTGGATTTAACAGGTTTTGGTTGAATTCGAAAAGGTTTTAGTTCGGTTTTACAGGTTTTATTTGGATTTGAAAAGGTTTTAGTTGGACTTGAAAAGGTTTTAGTTGGATTTAACAAGTTTTAGTTGGATTTGAAAAGGTTTTAGTTGGATTTTACAGGTTTTATATGGATTTGAACAAATTTTGTTGGATTTGAACAGGTTTTAGTTGGACTTGAAAAGGTTTTAATTGGATTTAACAAGTTTTAGTTGGATTTTACAGGTTTTATTTGGATTTGAACAGATTTTATTGGATTTGAACAGGGTTTAGTTGTTTGTGAACCGGTTTTTGTTGGATTTGGAGAGGTTTGGAAAGGACCTGAAAGAGAAGATCTGTTGTGAGGATGAGGAGCTGTTGGCAGTAGGACTAAGACTATATGGTTACAGTTTAGTTTATCTTCCCGACTCCATAAGACTGTACAATCAATCCGTTTATGGAAGAGGAGATCTACTAATGTGAATTCCTCCTAGAGCTGGGGTCATCTTCTAAATTTGCTCGAGGGCCAGCAGCAGGGGGCCAGACTTTCAAAGTAAAATATATAGTTAAATAAATAAATGCATAAATACATATATTCATGACTTTGCTCTTCATGATTAAATATCTTTTCTTGTTTTTTTCTTTATTGTCTTAAAATTTTGATGTAGTAGGTAATGTGTTTGCTGTTTGAAGTTGATTTGTCGTGAAAAAATAAAACAAAAAAACGACTGATGATGTTTACGTTAATGTGGAATATTGTATTGGGATCTGCGCCCTCTACTGGCCAGAAGCTACTCAGTGCCACTTTAAGTTTAAATTATCACTGAAATATTATAATTATGTGTATATGTGCTGATTTTTAGTTTTTTTTTGACAGTTTTGTGTTGTGTTTGTGAATTTCCTTGTCTTTTTTTCTGCAGAACAGAATCAGAGCCTGATTAATTGTAAAATAACTGTTGCTTTTCACCTTTTCCTGTGCAATAAATGAAAATAAAAGCGATACAACTGTTAACTAATGCATTTCAGACTTATAACGTTGCTTGATTTGGTAAATAGTGGTTCACGTCAGGTGTTTAAAGACGAGAGCAGCGGAGAATCTTCAAAACGATGATGAAAAACACTGCCCAGATCCGTGGAGACTCTTGGAAAAGTGAGCTCAGCTGAGTCACGTGGTGTTGTGTGAGATAATGCACCCACTCTACTCGGTGGATTACAGCCGCTGATGTCACGGGAGGCCGGCTCTCTTTTGTGTGACACGAAGAGGAGCTGCAGCTGTGGAGCCACACCAGACTCTGCTCCACCTCGACTCCACCGGCTGCTGCTCCTCTTCAGCAAAGTAAGTGCCTCTGCTCAGGTTTTACTGTCATTACTTTATTATTTTAGTTCATATTATCACACGGGAACAAAACAGATGGGAACACAGTGAAAGTCTTTAAACCAGAGCTTGCACTTGTCTTAAAGGAACAGTTCAGTGTTTTGTGAATTCTATGCGATATTTATGTTTATTTCATTTATTTTTTTAATTTATTTTATGAGAGAGCTGTCATTGTGAGCCCCTTTTGAGAAAAAGAGTATTACGTGGAAGTACTTGAGCGATTATTTAGACCTGCCAGACTAAAGTGATATTTCCATTGAGTATGATGAAAGACTGTACTTTTTTCCAAAATAAAAGCCTAAAAAACTGCAGCGCTATGTTAAAAGTAATCAATGGAAATGCCTTCTATGCAACACACACTTTAAAGGTTTCTCAGGGGAGTTGTTGTAATTTTTATTATGTAAGACACGGAAACAAAGCGCAGCACTCAGGTCTGGTTCATCAGCAGAGAGTTGAAAAAATACTTCTAAGACAATAATGACATGAATGTAAAAATAAGAGTCAAAAACCTGATACAGATAAAAAAGATACTTATAAAATGATTTTCTGATGACACTGCAGCATTTACAGTCATTACAGTCATCGTAACTTGCAACGATGATAGTTTTACCCAAAAGTATCTGTATTTACTGTAATAATGACAATTTGGAAGGTGTTTTTTGGTTCAGCAGTTTTTAAAGTACAAATAAAAGGTAAAATAACATTAGGATTTGGTCAAATTGTCTTGGAATTGTGACGTTTTTCCTTCATAAGCGTGCAGTATAAGCCAGTAATATAGGGAATACTTCAACAACTATAGATTTAAAGTACTGTAATAAACTATATATGTCTAATTATCGATGTAAGTGTGTGTAAGCTGTATAAATGTAACAGAACTAATGGATTATGGAAATACTGCAGGATAAAGAGAGAAAAACTACAGCTGCATCTCTGCCTCTGGGTTTGACTGTAACCTGAAGCATTTTGGAGTTTTGAAGTTAAAATAGTCAGAATTTGATGAAAAAAATGATGGAAATTCTGTTTTTGTTGTTAAGCTATTGTGTGTTAGAGGTTTATATTGACAGATGCACAGTTTAATGTTGCTATTGGATTCGCAAATTAATTAAAAAGTGATTAAAGAGTTATTTACGGATTTATGAATGCTTTAAGTTTGTGGTAAAATTGTTAAAAAAAAATATCTATTTGTGGTCGCACCAAATGAGCAGGAAAAATGGAGTATCACTTTTAAATGCAATGTTGCTCGACTGAAAATTGATGATATTTCCAATGAAAGAACAGAAAAGAGTGTATTTTTTGTAATAAATGAGGCTGGATTATGAGCAGCTGTACTTGTCTTGGTTTGTCTTGGTTTGTCTTGGTTTGTCTTGGTCGACATCTGAACATTTCTCACTTGGTATTATTACATTTCTTGGCAAAAGAGAGGCTCCAGATGAAGGAAAAACACAAAATAATGAGCAGTGAGATGTTTGAAATGCATGAACCATGTCTGGAGACTGGCAGTTTTCACCAGAATATGTCAAACTTAAAAGATACTTCCTCTGAATGGATGTAGTACTCAGGACCAGACGTATTAAAGACCTCAGTGTCGTCCAAAAGCTGCTTTATTTGTTCGTTTGACGACTTCTATCATTTTATTTTACTGCCTCGATCTGTGGCATTTTACTTTTATTAAATATGGCACTGTTTCAAGTCCTAAAAGTCGTATTTTTGTCAGAACTCGATCTCGGTTTAGTTTAGTCTTGATAACATTAATAAAAAAACCCAGGCTTGATCCATTAAATATAGATTTACTGCAGCCTTTTTAAACCTACATATTGTTCCACATATTCTATTCCTGTTTCCCTTTGTTTTATATAAACATAAAAACCTCCTTCCTCTTTGTGAGTAAACTTTATTTCCTCATTACAGAGATGTTAGTGATTAAAACCGTGTAGCTTTGAGTTGGACAGGTTTCCATTGCCCTGCTTTTTTCAGAAAACCAACAAAACGTGTATTTAGTCTGTTACGCTTTTCAGCAGCCATTTCCAAAGAGTAAAAACAGTTTAAAGCAGTCGTTTTCAGATGTTTGGAGCCGAGAGTGGGTCCAGGAGTGTGTTTAGGGTTTACTCTGACTTTGAAGTTGATCTAAGATGTAGAAACTGTAAATGTAACAGGAATTATTTAAGTATACCTTTGCCTATTTCTGTGGGTCTTAACAAAATTATCAGGAAAAAAATCCTCAACCACTGTTTAAAAGCTACAGTAGTAAATATATTTGAAATGTGTGACCAAAGCTTAGTTAATTTATTACTTGCACAAGGAAAAAACACTGGAAAAGGACATTCAGGAATTGTGCAGGAGAAGTATAAATGTAAATATGGCTTACTGGTTAATCTTATTAACAGTGAAACCAGAGGAACTGATGGGAATTAAACAATTGGACTATTTTGATTCACAACGAACAGGACATAAACTCACTGCTTCAGTCATATCTTACGGTTTTAGGAAATCTTCTGCTGTGTTTTTGTGTAGTTGGCTCCATTTTTAATGTTACTGCAGCAGCTTTGACGTTAGAGCTAGACACATCTAACCTTTACAGCATTTGTCTTTTTTGGTGAACTTTTGAAGAAAGAAAAGACTTTAGGACTTGATTAACAGGAAAAAAGAAAACTATCAACGGTATATTTTCATCTTACTGAGCAAACCGACTCATTCATGAATACATCTATAAGCTACAGTGAGTTTAAAACCTTCTATGAACTAGCAGCTCATGAAGGCATCGTGACTTAATGGAGCTCATTTCTGACTGTATTTGAAACCACAAGATCCTCCCATTAAGCATTAATTATCCCGGGATTATAGTTATATTTTATCTCTGTCTGTCTAATATCTCACCATTTATGACAGTTTCACTTTCCTTCCTTTTTCTCTATTTACTTCTTTTATTTTTCCTTTTTTTTCTTATGTAGCCGGATGCTGGAATAGACACTTTATCTCTCTGTCATTGTTTACAATCTGAATATTTGCAAGAAAATCCAATAATGTATGTCTAAGATCACTTTTTAAAGTCTTATCTCGGTCTTATTTTCACTCAGTCCAGTCTTTATCTTGGATCAAGTCTTCCGTTTTGTGATTGGTTTAGAAGCTTTTAATATTTATCATTGGTCTAACACTGACACTTATAATAATAATGTATAATGTTGTAGTTTTGGTGTCGTCTTGATCTTTTGCATTAACTCTTCAAAGTGTAATCTACTAAAACATGACTCCTCGATTTGTAATAGATTTGTTTGAGTAACTAGAACTTACTCATTCTTGTGGCTTGTGTTGGTCTTTTTTATGTAATTGTTTTACAGCAGCAGGGTTTGTACAGCTCTGTGTGAAATAGACTCTCTGTTGTTTTTGTCCAAATATCTTTTTTTTACACTTTAGTCTTGTATTAGAATAGTTTGATAAAGGTTTAGTTTTGTCTTCTTGTCGAGTATCAAAGAGCTACTGGCTGGAGTTTAGTTTAGTAAGCAGTTTTTCTTTTCCATTGATGTGCAATTCTCTTTCCACATTACATCACCCAACTCTTTTATTTTTTATATATCTTTTTTCATCTTGTTTTGGATTTTATATCATAACCAGCCAAGACCACAACTGGTTTATTCATTTAACTGGAGGAAAACTTCCACTTCGTCAGGTTTAATTTAAGTATTCTTAAGATTTTTATTGGCCTTTTGCCTTTATATGATAGTACATCAAGTCGGAATTGAACCCTGGTCTCCCAAGTACGTATTAGGTGAGCCATCAAGGCACCTGTAGCTATTTTAATTTTAGCTTAACCACTTTTATTGTTCTTGTTCACAAAAGGATGGAACAATATGTCATATGTGTTGTTATTGTATTGTTTCCTGTTGTGATACATTATCGCGATACAGATATCGTGATATTTGATAAAAAGGGCTGTTGTAGAAATAAAAAATGTAGTGAGTTATATGTGCATAGACATTGGACAAATTACATAAAATTACATTACAATACACACAATTAATGTACACACTTTTTAAAAAAAATCAAAGTCTTTACACTGTATTTTCACAAATGTAACGACATATTGAAATATTGTATTGTCGTATCGTGATATTATCAGGTATCGGAAATTGTTTAATGTGATTTAAACTAAACTGTACATAATTTTTAATGTAAATGTGGTTGTTTACATTAATTAACATTACTGGAGCTTCATAAGTTGTTTAAAATGAATCGGGGGCTTGAGGGGAACTTCCTCTAAATGTCGTCCGTGGTTTTAACCAAAGGGAGCATCATCCCGCCCGCTTTCTTCCAGCTAAGATCTTATTGTGCTTGTATGGAAATGCTCTCTATTCAGGCCACATTCAGGAGGAGGGGGGCTTCAGGGGGGGTTCGAGTTGGACGACGGGGGCATCTCCTTAGAAAAAAATCATGGAATCTGTGTTACGCCGCTTTAGAGCCGACCAAACCAGGCTAGAGCCGGCTTTGTCTTGGCCCAATGAATCAGTATTCTTTTGAGAGCGGTTTTAAAGGGTTTTTTGAGAGCTGCTTGGCCCCGCTGCCCCCCGGCCGCCCCCCAAACGTTTGAAAAAAAAGCCCCGGGGTCCCGCTGAGAGCTGGGCCTGTCTCATAAAAGGCCCCGGAGCAGGGAGAAGTGCTAGATTTGTGCTGCCAGCTGACGTTTGAAAGGACACCATGGTTTTTAATGGAGGTTTGAAAGAGGACTCTGTCATTTCTCGGCACAAAAACAGCCGAGGCTCAGAGAAAGGGGCAGAGACTGGGGCATTATGGGAAATGGACTGGGGTTTTCAAAGAAGGGGACTATATTTTTTCTCGTGGAGCGCTGTCAGAGAGCTTTCAGAGAAGCAAACAGGGAGGAATGAGGAAAACGTCAACAAATAATGAGAGATGAGTGAGATGATAGTGAAGGAGGGAGGGAAGGAAGGAAGGAAGGAAGCCTGTTTCCACTTAATGGTGTAACAAGTATGTTTTTAAAAAGATAGAAATATAAAATGATATAGTTAAATTAAAAAAAAGCAGACAACAATGTTTTTTTTTTTAATGGATAAAAGGACATCAGCTGCAAAAATAGTAATTTCTGCAGAAACAAGATGGTTTTGGGAAAAGGCAACAGACTGATTACATGTGTGTGCTGTCAGTGAGTGGGTACAAAACATTACTGAGTGTATCTATATTTAGCTGCTCTGTTTACGCCGGCTAAAGGCTACGAGCTCATTGAACGCTTAAGACTATGTGATGGAGGAGACGCAGATGTGTTTAAGGACCTGTGCTTCCTCATCAAAGACTGTTAAACGGAGATCTGCCTGAAACTGATTAGCAATAGCAGCAATAGCAACAATAGCAGCAAAACCTACCTTAACGTGAAATTCATGCATCATTACAGACAGGAATAACTGCACCAGACCTGTCCTTTTATTTGAACGAGGAAGCAAACTTAAACCTGTACAAATAACAACTTTGGGTGAGATTAGCGGCTAATTTAACAGCTTCATCTCTATCCAGTCGCTAATATTTTATCTCGAGGCGCTGACATTTGCCAAAACCATCTTTTTTTTGCACCATTTGCATTTTTTTTTTGGACACAATGCTTATTCTGTCGTTGAAAATGTGTTCACCAAGATGTTGTTTACGAACACAAAAAGAGTCTACAGACATTAGAAAAATACAAATAAGATAACATAAGGCATGGTTTTAACAACTGAGAAAAAACAAACAAACATGAAGGCATCACTCCATTTGTTAATTGATAAACACAGAGGCAACAGACTTGAGCAGAACTGAAGGAAAATAAACTTTTTTTAATCAAATATCACTGTTTCTCGCTGTCTTGCATCAGAATAGTTTGATAAAGATGTCATTCAGACTCATTTTTACACAGTCTTTTTCTGGATCTTTGAAACAAAAACATGATAAGACACGTTTTTGTGATGCCTCCAAAGCACACACGTCAAACTCAAAGCCCAGGGGCCAAATGCGGTCCTTTGCAGTGTTTTATGCGGCTCTCCAAAGCATTTTAAAGGTGATATTTTTGGCACTAGGTTTTAGATGGATTTGAACAGGTTTTAGATGGATTTCAGATTCATTTTATTTGTTCATGAAATCTTAAGCCAGTTTTGGCTACAAAGATATATATAAACGGCTTAAATCCAAATAAAACATGTTCAAATCCAGATAAAACCTGTGCAAATCATAATAAAACCTGTTTAAATCCACATAAAACCTGTTCAAATCCAACTAAAACCTCCTCAAATCCTAATAAAACCTGTTCAAATCCACATTAAACCTGTTCAAATCCAACTAAAACCTGTTCAAATCCAACTAAAACCTCCTCAAATCCTAATAAAACCTGTTCAAATCCATATTAAACCTGTCCAAATCCACATAAAACCTGTTCAAATCCAACTAAAACCTGTCCAAATCATAATAAAACCTGTTCAAATCCAACTAAAACCTGTGCAAATCATAATAAAACCTGTTCAAATCCAACTAAAACCTCCTCAAATCATAATAAAACCTGTTCAAATCCAAATAAAACCTGTCCAAATCATAATAAAACCTGTTCAAATCCAACTAAAACCTGTCCAAATCATAATAAAACCTGTCCAAATCATAATAAAACCTGTCCAAATCCAACTAAAACCTGTCCAAATCCAACTAAAACCTCCTCAAATCCCACTAAAACCAGTTTCCTAAAAGGAGTTTGACACCACTGGACTAAAGTGTCTAAAACAGTGTCTTTAATTACTTGTGTAAACATATAAACGAACAGGCCCAACACCCGATGAGTCCATCAGAAAAAAAAATGAATAGATGTCAATGAGCTATTTGTTTGGTTCCCTTTGTGTCATGCAGCCATCTTCTTATTCTGTGACTCAAAAGAGAGCATTTAATAAAAAGAAAGCCAATGTTTTAGAAATGACACTGAGTTTGCAATTGATTTTGTTCAACTGAGTGTTTACAAAAGACAACTTTAAGCAGCAAAGTTGTTTAAGATTGAAGTTTTTCCAGAACAATGGTGATCTGTTTGGTTCTGTCCCGTCTGAAACAAGGAAGGAAGGAAAAAAAAGGGTAAAAAAAAAAGTGTTAAAGGGCTAAGAGTGAAGAAAGAAGGCAACAGTAACAGTACATTTACAGCAGTACAGGTCTTTGTAGGGCAGTGAATACATTAGCCCACTTCTATAATCCTACACTGGGACTACAATGGTCAGATTACTGGGATTAAGCGTCGTGACTCGGGGCAGATTTCACTTGGACTAAATTTGAACCATCTGCCCTCGGCCTCGGAGAAAAACCACAACAAACACGGATCGAATCAGAAAACAGAGGATTATCGAGACAAAACAGAGTCACAGTGCGGTCAACGCTTTGTGAATCGGACGTATTATTTCCGCTAATACAGTTATTTTCTGATATTTTCTGGATGTGATTTCATGATTTTAAATTGTAGAATCACAAAAACACAAAGTAACTTCTGTGTGTTGTGTTTCTGATTGATTCTAGGCTTCTTTTACTTATCATTTTACATTATTTTTTAAAGATTTGTGCACTTTTTGGTGACATTTTGTGGTGATTTTGCAGTTCAATACCTCACATTCATCCTTGTGGGGGCATGTGAACAGCTATGGTAGCCCTGCAGGGACACTATATGAACAAACACAGAGAGAACAAGTCTGATGGTGATTTCACTTCAAGTTTGAAAGAGTTTGAGCAGCTACAGAAACACAAAGTAATGATATTTAATGGAACCCACAGTTAAAACAGTGGGACACGGTGAAAGCATTTTAAAGGTGATATTTTTGGCTCTAGGTTTTAATTGGATTTGAACAGGTTTTAGATGGATTTCAGATTAATTTTATTTGTTCATGAAATCTTAAGCCAGTTTTTGCTACAAAGATATGTATAAACGGCTTAAATCCAATTAAAATAAATATAAAAATAAATTTAATATAAAATAAAACATGTTCAAATCCAACTAAAACCTGTCCAAATCTAACTAAAACCTGTTCAAATCTAAATAAAACCTGTTCAAATCTAACTAAAACCTGTTCAAATCTAAATAAAACCTGTTCAAATCCAAATAAAACCTGTTCAAATCTAACTAAAACCTGTTCAAATCCAAATAAAACCTGTTCAAATCCAAATAAAACCTGTTCAAATCCAACTAAAACCTGTCCAAATCTAACTAAAACCTGTTCAAATCTAAATAAAACCTGTTCAAATCCAAATAAAACCTGTTCAAATCTAACTAAAACCTGTTCAAATCCAAATAAAACCTGTTAAAATCTAACTAAAACCTGTTAAAATCTAACTAAAACCTTTTCAAATCTAACTAAAACCTGTTCAAATCCAAATAAAACCTGTTCAAATCTAACTAAAACCTGTTCAAATCTAACTAAAACCTGTTCAAATCTAACTAAAACCTGTTCAAATCTAACTAAAACCTGTTCAAATCTAACTAAAACCTGTTCAAATCTAAATAAAACCTGTTCAAATCTAACTAAAACCTGTTCAAATCATGTTTTAAGGCATGGACACATGATTTTCAATGGATATTACTCACTGGCGAATGTTTGACAGCTTTGAGGGCTTCATTTTCTTAAAGAGACCACTTTTGTTTACAGTATTTACTTTGTGTGTGTCCATAAAATTAAGAGAGAGTGAAAAAATAAAGCTTTAATGATCTATTTACTCATTTAATTCAATAACCCTTTCCACTGAGTCTGTTTTTCCAACGCAGACAAATGCAAAGAGCGTTAATATAATCATTATTCACTATTAAAACATGACACACGCTCACTGTTTTTCACTCTTTTTTGTTATAAATGGAAACCTGGACCTCAAAATAAACTGACATGTGCCCTGTTTGGTCGAATACTGAAATAAAACAGTTGACAATTGATGAAAAGCCAACCGTAGTGAACCAATCAGCCTCTAACCGAATGAATTAAGATGTTATTATTATCATTGTCTGTTTTTGCATGTGTCTAAAGCCTGTGTTTGTGTGTTTTGTGTGTGTTTTCAGGATGCGAGGTTTGGTTTCGGTGACGCTGCTGCTGCTCCTGGCTCTGACGCTCAGCGCAGACGCCGGCCGAGGCAAAGCTAAGGGACACAAAGGTACGAAATACTCATCTGTATCACAATTCGATTCTAAAAAAGACTATATTTGGTGTTTTCTGGTGACATCTGGTGGTGATAATGCAGCGTGAACAGCTATGGAAGCCCCGCAGGGACAAAATAAAGCACTACAGAGAGCAAGTGTGGGGTACAGAGAAAGGATTTGCATTTTATTTCATTTTTCCAATATGACTCCTTTTTTAAACTAACTAGAACTAGAACTTTTTCTCATTTATAGCAGTCGTCTTTGTGTCTTTGCTCCTGTCTGCTTCTCCAAACTAAGAATGTAGTGACAACTCTCCACTCTAAAGCATTTGGCAACTAATTATGTTTAAAACGAGTGTAAAAGGAGCATTTTTGAAAGTAAAGAGCCGCAAAAACCTCTAAAAACAGTGTCCATTTGTGAACACTAGCACAAACACTAATAGTACTACAGCTGTTATATAATCTGAAGAAAGCTGGTTGGCTCTGAGTCAAAGTTTTAAATCTGTTTCCTGATGCCTTTAGTTGCTTCAGAACCGGTTCCTCTGGTTTTTGACTCACTCTGAAAACATGAGATCTGTCCTCGCTCGTCAAACCCACGTCTCCCGGTGTTTTTGAAACAGGTTTGTCTCGATAAAGCTGGAGATTCACGCAGCTGCAGACAGTTTTTGACTCAGTGTCTGCACTTTTATAGGTTTAATATTGTTATTATCGCACGAACAAACCAATAATTATGACCCGACTCTCTCACACACTGTGTTAGTCACTGGAACTGGTTTAACAAAACAAAATAAACGCCATCTTTCAAGTTGAGGGCCTTTAAAACTTTAATTCTAGTTTGCATTAGACACCTTTTATAACTTCACGTCAGGGCAAAACCGAATCAAGACCAGCACCAGGTTACAATAATGTAATAGGTACAAGGAAACTGTCAAATGAGGCAGTCTAAACAGTCCAAGTCCAGATTTAAACCAAGTCCAGACTCGTGGAGCCCCCTGCCTCATGTTTTTAATACGACAAGTAATAAAAAAATAAAAAGAACAAGACATAAATCAACTCTAAAACAGTTGCAGTCATTTTTTTTTTTTGGCAGTAATTGAAAAATAAAATTCAGTATTGTGAATAAATGATCCAATATTGTGGATTTTATAATTATAATATAATGTGGCTGGCAGTTGACTTCATTTTGTGGTTTTAAAACAGTTTTGTAAATGAGTCATGTTGCTGTAATTTCCATGTTTTTAAGATAAATACATTATTGATTATTTAAGAAAAGATGTGAAATTCTATGTCTTTAATGAAAACAGCAGCTTTTGGATGTTGTGAATCAATAGGAATGACACAGGGCTGAGAATAATCAACAAATAAATCAAACTGTTGTTGAATGTAGCGTTAAACTAAACAAAAAAGCATGAATCCTTAAAGAAAAGCGTCAGGTTGTAAATGTGTGTGTGTTTTTAGGTAAACCAGAGCGGTCCAAGGCTGCGTCCGAGTGCACCCCCGCAGAGACCCAGTACGGGAAGTGTGTCCCGGACCAGGGCGACTGTGGGGACGGGCTCCGGGACGTCACCTGCAAAGACCGGACCGACAAGATCCACTGCAAGATCCCCTGCAACTGGAAAAAAGACATCAGTGAGTCCCAAAAACCTACTGTGTTCTTATTTATTGGTACTTGCTGGACACATGACTTGTTATTGTTTGATATTGTATTGTGTGAACTGGTTTTAGCCAGATTTGAACGGGTTTAGTCAGATTTGAACAGGTTTTAGTCAGATTTGAACAAGTTTAGTCAGATTTTAACAGGTTTAGTCAGATTTGAACAGGTTTTAGTCAGATTTGAACGGGTTTAGTCAGATTTGAACAGGTTTTAGTCAGATTTGAACAAGTTTAGTCAGATTTGAACAAGTTTTAGTCAGATTTGAACATGTTTAGTCAGATTTGAACAGGTTTTAGTCAGATTTGAACAGGTTTTAGTCAGATTTGAACGGGTTTTAGTCAGATTTGAACACATTTTAGTCAGATTTGAACAGGTTTTAGTCAGATTTGAACATGTTTAGTCAGATTTGAACAGGTTTTAGTCAGATTTGAACAGGTTTTAGTCAGATTTGAACATGTTTAGTCAGATTTGAACAGGTTTTAGTCAGATTTGAACGGGTTTAGTCAGATTTGAACAGGTTTAGTCAGATTTGAACAGGTTTTAGTTGGATTTGAACAGGTTTAGTCAGATTTGAACAGGTTTAGTCAGATTTGAACATGTTTAGTCAGATTTGAACAGGTTTTAGTCAGATTTGAACAAGTTTAGTCAGATTTGAACTGGTTTTAGTCAGATTTGAACAAGTTTAGTCAGATTTGAACTGGTTTTAGTCAGATTTGAACAGGTTTTAGTCAGATTTGAACAGGTTTAGTCAGATTTGAACAGGTTTTAGTCAGATTTGAACAGGTTTAGTCAGATTTGAACAGGTTTTAGTCAGATTTGAACATGTTTCAGTCAGATTTGAACAGGTTTAGTCAGATTTGAACATGTTATAATCAGATTTGAACAGGTTTTAGTTAAATTTGAACATGTTTCAGTCAGATTTGAACAGGTTTTAGTCAGATTTGAACAAGTTTAGTCAGATTTGAACAGGTTTTAGTCAGATTTGAACAAGTTTAGTCAGATTTGAACTGGTTTTAGTCAGATTTGAACAGGTTTTAGTCAGATTTGAACAGGTTTAGTCAGATTTGAACAGGTTTTAGTCAGATTTGAACACATTTTAGTCAGATTTGAACAGGTTTAGTCAGATTTGAACAGGTTTTAGTCAGATTTGAACATGTTTAGTCAGATTTGAACAGGTTTTAGTCAGATTTGAACAGGTTTTAGTCAGATTTGAACAAGTTTAGTCAGATTTGAACAGGTTTTAGTCAGATTTGAACGGGTTTAGTCAGATTTGAACAGGTTTAGTCAGATTTGAACAGGTTTTAGTCAGATTTGAACAGGTTTTAGTCAGATTTGAACAGGTTTAGTCAGATTTGAACAGGTTTTAGTCAGATTTGAACAGGTTTAGTCAGATTTGAACAGGTTTAGTCAGATTTAAACAGGTTTTAGTCAGATTTGAACAGGTTTTAGTCAGATTTGAACAGGTTTTAGTCAGATTTGAACAGGTTTAGTCAGATTTGAACAGGTTTAGTCAGATTTGAACAGGTTTTTAGTCAGATTTGAACATGTTTAGTCAGATTTGAACAGGTTTTAGTCAGATTTGAACAGGTTTTAGTCAGATTTGAACAAGTTTAGTCAGATTTGAACAGGTTTTAGTCAGATTTGAACGGGTTTAGTCAGATTTGAACAGGTTTAGTCAGATTTGAACGGGTTTTAGTCAGATTTGAACGGGTTTTAGTCAGATTTGAACAGGTTTTACTCAGATTTGAACAGGTTTTAGTCAGATTTGAACGGGTTTAGTCAGATTTGAACAGGTTTAGTCAGATTTGAACAGGTTTTAGTCAGATTTGAACATGTTTAGTCAGATTTGAACAGGTTTTAGTCAGATTTGAACAGGTTTTAGTCAGATTTGAACAAGTTTAGTCAGATTTTAACAAGTTTAGTCAGATTTGAACTGGTTTTAGTCAGATTTGAACAGGTTTTAGTCAGATTTGAACAGGTTTTAGTCAGATTTGAACGGGTTTAGTCAGATTTGAACAGGTTTTAGTCAGATTTGAACAAGTTTAGTCAGATTTGAACATGTTTAGTCAGATTTGAACTGGTTTTAGTCAGATTTGAACAGGTTTTAGTCAGATTTGAACAGGTTTTAGTCAGATTTGAACGGGTTTAGTCAGATTTGAACAGGTTTAGTCAGATTTGAACAGGTTTAGTCAGATTTGAACAGGTTTTAGTCAGATTTGAACAGGTTTAGTCAGATTTGAACAGGTTTTAGTCAGATTTGAACATGTTTCAGTCAGATTTGAACAGGTTTAGTCAGATTTGAACATGTTATAATCAGATTTGAACAGGTTTTAGTTAAATTTGAACATGTTTCAGTCAGATTTGAACAGGTTTTAGTCAGATTTGAACAGGTTTAGTCAGATTTGAACAGGTTTAGTCAGATTTGAACAAGTTTAGTCAGATTTGAACTGGTTGTAGTCAGATTTGAACAGGTTTTAGTCAGATTTGAACAGGTTTAGTCAGATTTGAACAGGTTTTAGTCAGATTTGAACGGGTTTAGTCAGATTTGAACAGGTTTAGTCAGATTTGAACAGGTTTTAGTCAGATTTGAACATGTTTAGTCAGATTTGAACAGGTTTTAGTCAGATTTGAACAGGTTTTAGTCAGATTTGAACGGGTTTTAGTCAGATTTGAACGGGTTTTAGTCAGATTTGAACAGGTTTTACTCAGATTTGAACATGTTTATGTCAGATTTGAACAGGTTTTACACAGATTTGAACAGGTTTTAGTCAGATTTGAACAGGTTTTAGTCAGATTTTGACAGGTTTTAGACCAGATTTGAACATGTTTAGTAAAATATCTCAAAAGCCTCATTTCATAAAATAGTTTTCCCCATTTAACCCTTGTCTTTGGAAAATGGAATATGAATCAATTATGAGATGAATAAATAATAAATAATTGCTAAACACAGATGTTGGTCGAGCAGTAACGTATTTATTGTGTTTTCAGGTGACTGTAAGTACAAGTTTGGTCCATGGGGATCCTGTGATCCCGCCACCAACGCCAAAACCCGGTCGGGAAGCCTGAAGAGGGCGCTGTTCAACGCCGACTGCCAAGAAAGAGTCACCGTGTCCAAACCCTGCTCCCCCAAAGTCAAGAAGACGAGAGGTGAGACCAAGCAACACAAAACACCAAGATACAGTCGAAACACAACTCCATCTTGAGATACAGAGTCGTATAGAGGCTTATAATCGGATCTGAACAGGTTTCAGTTGGTTTTGATCAGGTTTTAATCAGATTTGAACAGGTTTTAATTAGATTGGAACACATTTTAGTTGGATTTGGACAAGTTTTACTCGGTTTTGAACAGGCTTTAGTTGGTTTTGAACAGGTTTTTGTCGTATTTGAACAATTTTAGTTGGATTTGAACAG
>JAWCTZ010000928.1:0-28102 GCA_036850595.1 Rhyacichthys aspro | reverse complement strand
ATGATATTTTAATTAGTCCTTGTAACCACAGACATTATGTGATTCCCCTAGCCCAAGAGTCTTGGCATGGCGTGATGATAGTCGATAGCATTTGATCGTTACATAATCACCTATTAGATTATTATAGTAATTTACTCTTTTTTTTTTATTTTTATAACTATTATCTATTTTTCAGTGATTACATGTTTATTTTACATTACGTCTAGGCTTTCTTTAAGCTGGCTAAGGCTAACAACATCAGAGCTATAATCTATGTTGTACTTCACCCCTCATGTTGGTGAACTTTCCTACTCAATCTGTGTGTGTCTGAGTGGTGTGTGCTGCTCCAGCGCTGATAGAATTGAGCTTAGGTGATGAGCATCACCGTGTGCTATTATGTTGCTCGTGATTACCCTTAAACCACTCTTCTCACTAATATTAAAAACATGTTAACTGCACAGGGCAGGGGGCCAGGTGAGAGTTTAAGGTGAGGTTTAGGGTTAGGTTTAAGGTTTAGGTATTTGAAATTGTCTCGATTGATCTCATGACACTCCAGTTGAGTGCATAGTTAACAGAGAGCAAAAGGCAAATGTACTGGCTCCATACACGTCATCAGCAACCTCTGAAGTCTATACTGACTTTGCTTTTCTATTTTTAACTTTGAGGGTGGATGTACCACACTAATTTGTCTATAGAGACTTTGTTTCTCTGTTTGTGATTTTCAATGTGGATATATTATAATGGTTTTGTCTATGACATTCTGTTTTAAAAGTTTTTAGGGTGAAAGTAATAGTATTAATTTGTCCATAGAGAATTTGTTTCTCTGTTTATTAAATTTTTTTTATTGATTTGTCTATACAGACTTTGCTTTGTACTGATTTGTTATTTTTAGAGTCTAATTTTGAGAGAACACATCTTCAGTAGCAAGAACCCTGGAATCATCGGGTGTTTCGCCATTATCAGTAGGCACCTCATCCAAGGATGGCCCCCGAGGTTGATCAGACCTCGTGGTGTACACGCAGTTTAAGTTTTAGGTTCTACTTTCAGGTAGGTAGGTAGGTTAGGTATTTGAAATTCTCTCGGATGACCTTCCCATACACTACAGTTGAGTGTATAGTTAGAGAAGTCAAAGGCAATGCACTGGCCCACGCACGTCATCAGCAACTCTCCAAGTCTATACTGCATTAACTCTGTTTTTAACTTTTTAAGGGGTGGATGTACCCCACTTGATTTGTCTATAGAGACTTTGTTTCTTCTAATTGTAATTTTTTAGGGGTGAATGTATCATATTAATTGGTTTATAGAGAATTTATTTCCTCTGTTTAAAAATTCTCATATTGGTTTGTCTATACAGACTTTGTTTTACACTGATTTATCACCCCGAGTCCAATTTCGAGAGACATCTCTTCAGTAGAAAACCCTGAGATTATCGGGTGTTAGGTTTAGGTTTAGGTTTTAGGGTTAATTTAACCCCTACTTACCTTAGGGTTAGGTTTAGGCTTCGGTTTTGGGGTTAGTAAATGATCTATCAGATCATTAAACCTTACTGACCTTAGGGTTAGGTTTAGTGTTAGGTTTAGGTTTAGGGTTAGGTTTAGGGTTAGGGTTAGGGTTAGGTTTAGGGTTGGGTTGGGTTAGGGTTAGGTATTTGAAATTGTCTCGATGACCCTCCCCATGACACTCCAAGTTTGAGTGCATAGTTAACAGAGAGCCAAAGGTTTTGCACTGGCCCACGGACGTCATCTGCAACTCTCCAAGTCTGAACAGATTTGGTTCTCTGTTTCTAACTTTTTGTGATTTTTAGAATGAATATATATTAAATTATATTATTAGATTTATCCATGTGGACTTTTGTTTTCTGTTTTAAACTTTTTGAGGGTGAAAGTACCGTATTAATTTGTCCATAGAGGGTATATATTTCTTCTGTTTATGAATTTTTATATTGATTTGTCAACACAGACTTTGTTTTGTACTGATTTGTTATTTTGAGTCTAATTTTGAAAGACACATCTTCAGTAGTGGACCCTGGAATCATCGGGTGTTTCGCCATTATCACTAGACACCCTCATCCAAGGATGGCCCCCGAGGTTGATCAGACCTCGCGGTGTGTCACAGTTTAAGTTTTAGGTTCTACTTCTAGCTAGGTAGGTTACTGATATGTATTGAGGTTTTAATTGATGTTTTTGTATTAGTTTAGGTTTTATTTTAAGAGGTTTTAGAATTTCAGGTTTTAAGAATTCAAATAAGGGCCATATAAAGGCGTTTGTTGTAGCAGAGCTTCCTGTGCCCCAATACACCGCACGACTCCAGGAAGTCTGTGGCAGTACTCACCGCTGTCGCTGTTGTGTTGTAGTTTTTGGGCTCTCTTCGGTTCCTCTTGTGGTTAGGGCCACTGGTTTGTCCAGGAGGAGATGGGCGTCGCCGTGCCGGTCGTTTTGATGTATGACATGTCCAGGTTCCAGCAATGCTAACCCGGTTTATTTTTCCAGTCTGTCTGACTGGTTTGCATATGAGTCGCTGATTAGCATACGGGTCTCTAATTTGTATACGAGTCTCTGTCATGGTTCACAAAATTAATTTTTTTATTTTTAATATTATACTTTATTTCACCTTTATTTAGACTTATAAATCAAATGTGAACAAATTTTCATTTAAAATAACGATGTAAGGCAGCTTGAGAGGTAAAAATGATTCAGCAGGAAGTCACGAGGATTCTGGGAAAGCTGTCCTTTTAAAAATGGCGCTCAGTCTTCTGGTTAAAAACAGTGTTAAAAGTAATGAATGTCTCTTTGGGAAGCAGATTTGAACAGGTTTCAGCTGGAATGAGATTTGAATTGGACCTGAACAGGTTTAAGTTAGATCTGAACTGGTTCCAGAAGGTTCTGAACTGGTTTTAGTGGGATTTGAACAGGTTTTAATAGGATTTGAACTGGTTTTACTCAGATTTTAACACTTTTCAGTTGGATTAAGATTTTAATGGGACCCAAGCAGGTCCAGGTAAGATCCAAACAGGTTCCAGATGGACTTGAACTGGTTTTAGTGGGATTTGATCAGGTTTTAGTCAGATTTGAGCTGGTTTTACTCAGATTTGAATACTTTTGAGTTGGATTAAGTTTTAAATTGGATCCATACGGGTCTAAGTGAGATCTGAACAAGTTCCAGCCGGATCTAAACTGGTTTTAGTGGGATTTGAACAGGTTTTAGTGGGATTTGAGCCGGTTTTACACAGATTTGAACACTTTTGAGTTGGATTAAGATTTGAATTGGATCCGAGCAGGTTCAGGTGAGATTCAATCAGGTTCCAGGTGGATTTGAACTGGTTTTAGTTGGACTTGAACTGGTTTTAGTGGGATTTGAGTCGATTTTACACAGATTTGAACTAATTTCAGTTGGATTAAGTTTTGAATTGGATCCGAGCAGGTCCAGGTGAGATTCAATCAGGTTCCAGGTGGATTTGAACTGGTTTTAGTCGGACTTGAACAGGTTTTAGTCGGATTTGAGCCGGTTTTACACAGATTTGAACACTTTTGAGTTAGATTAAGTTTTGAATTGGATCCATACGGGTCTAAGTGAGAGCTGAACCAGTTCCAGCGGGATCTAAACTGGTTTTAGTCGGATTTGAACAGGTTTTAGTGGGATTTGAGTCGATTTTACACAGATTTGAACACTTTTCAGTTGGATTAAAATTTGAATTGGACCCGAGCAGGTCCAGGTGAGATCCAATCAGGTTCTAGATGGATTTGAACTGGTTTTAGTCGGACTTGAACAGGTTTTAGTGGGATTTGAGCCGGTTTTACCTAGATTTGAACACTTTTCAGTTGAATTAAGATTTGAATTGGACCCGAGCAGGTCCAGGTGAGAATCAATCAGGTTCCAGATGGATTTGAACTGGTTTTAGTTGGACTTGAACAGGTTTTAGTCGGATTTGAGTTGGTTTTACACCTATTATATAGAACAAGTTTAGGGTTTAGGATTTTAGGTTTAGGATTAGGCTTAGGGTCTTAGGGTTAGGATTAGGATTAGGAATAGGGTTAGGAGTTGTGGGCGGAAAGAGGCAGAGCCAGGAAATGGAGTCCAGAACAGGACGAGCCATTACCCCGCCGGACCGGGCTGTCGCCCTGCCTCTCACTCCACCCACACACTCCCCCCAGGGATG
The DNA here is from genome assembly GCA_036850595.1 of Rhyacichthys aspro. Lineage (NCBI taxonomy): Eukaryota > Metazoa > Chordata > Actinopteri > Gobiiformes > Rhyacichthyidae > Rhyacichthys > Rhyacichthys aspro. The sequence goes on along the minus strand of JAWCTZ010000928.1, from coordinate 23,967 downwards.
GGAGGGAGGTGAGGGGGAGAGGAGAGGAGGGCTGAAAGTGAGGTTTAAATTGGATTTGAAGCGGTTTTAGCTGGACCCAAACAGGTTTAGGATTAGGATTAGGGTCAGGAGTTGTGGGCGGAAAGAAGCAGAGCCAGGCAATGGAGTCCGGAACAGGACGAGCCATTGCCCCGCCGGACCGGGCTGTCGCCCTGCCTCTCACTCCACCCACACACTCCCCCCAGGGATGGGAGGGAGGTGAGGGAGGAGAGGAGAGGAGGGCAAAAAGTGAGGTGTTGTCCTGGAGTAGTCATGATGTTGTAACAGAGTTCTGGAGAGCTCGTTATTCGGAAGCGCTGGCTAGTTAGGTATTTGAAATTGTCTCGATGACCCTCCCCATGACACTCCAAGTTTGAGTGCATAGTTAACAGAGAGCCAAAGGTTTTGCACTGGCCCACGCACGTCATCTGCAACTCTCCAAGTCTGAACAGATTTGGTTCTCTGTTTCTAACTTTTTGTGATTTTTTAGAATGAATATATATTAAATTATATTATTAGATTTATCCATGTGGACTTTTGTTTTCTGTTTTAAACTTTTTGAGGGTGAAAGTACCGTATTAATTTGTCCATAGAGAGTATATATTTCTTCTGTTTATGAATTTTTATATTGATTTGTCAACACAGACTTTGTTTTGTACTGATTTGTTATTTTGAGTCTAATTTTGAAAGACACATCTTCAGTAGTGGACCCTGGAATCATCGGGTGTTTCGGCCATTATCACTAGACACCCTCATCCAAGGATGGCCCCCCGAGGTTGATCAGACCTCGCGGTGTGTCACAGTTTAAGTTTTAGGTTCTACTTCTAGCTAGGTAGGTTACTGATATGTATTGAGGTTTTAATTGATGTTTTTGTATTGGTTTAGGTTTTATTTTAAGAGGTTTTAGAATTTCAGGTTTTAAGGATTTAAATAAGGGCCATATAAAGGCGTTTGTTGTAGCAGAGCTTCCTGTGCCCCAATACACCGCACGACTCCAGGAAGTCTGTGGCAGTACTCACCGCTGTCGCTGTTGTGTTGTAGTTTTGGGCTCTCTTGGTTCCTCTTGTGGTTAGGGCCACTGGTTTGTCCAGGAGGAGATGGGCGTCGCCGTGCCGGTCGTTTTGATGTATGACATGTCCAGGTTCCAGCAATGCTAACCCGGTTTATTTTTCCAGTCTGTCTGACTGGTTTGGATATGAGTCGCTGATTAGCATACGGGTCTCTAATCTGTATACGAGTCTCTGTCATGGTTCACAAAATTAATTTTTTTATTTTTTATATTATACTTTATTTCACCTTTATTTAGACTTATAAATCAAATGTGAACAAATTTTCATTTAAAATAACGACCTAAGGCAGCTTGAGAGGTAAAAATAATTCATCAGGAAGTGCTGAGGATTCTGGGAAAGCTGTCCTTTTAAAAATGGCGGCCAGTCTTCTGGTTAAAACCAGTGTTAAAAGTAATGAATGTCTCTTTGGGAAGCAGATTTGAACAGGTTTCAGCTGGATTGAGATTTGAATTGGACCTGAACAGGTTTAAGTTAGATCTGAACTGGTTCCAGAAGGTTCTGAACTGGTTTTAGTCGGATCTGAACAGGTTTTAGTGGGATTTGAACAGGTTTTAATAGGATTTGAACAGGTTTTAGTGGGATTTGAACTGGTTTTACTCAGATTTTAACACTTTTCAGTTGGATTAAGATTTTAATGGGACCCAAGCAGGTCCAGGTAAGATCCAAACAGGTTCCAGATGGACTTGAACTGGTTTTAGTGGGATTTGATCAGGTTTTAGTCAGATTTGAGCTGGTTTTACTCAGATTTGAATACTTTTGAGTTGGATTAAGTTTTGAATTGGATCCATACGGGTCTAAGTGAGATCTGAACAAGTTCCAGCCGGATCTAAACTGGTTTTAGTGGGATTTGAACAGGTTTTAGTGGGATTTGAGCCGGTTTTACACAGATTTGAACACTTTTGAGTTGGATTAAGATTTGAATTGGATCCGAGCAGGTTCAGGTGAGATTCAATCAGGTTCCAGGTGGATTTGAACTGGTTTTAGTTGGACTTGAACTGGTTTTAGTGGGATTTGAGTCGATTTTACACAGATTTGAACTAATTTCAGTTGGATTAAGTTTTGAATTGGATCCGAGCAGGTCCAGGTGAGATTCAATCAGGTTCCAGGTGGATTTGAACTGGTTTTAGTCGGACTTGAACAGGTTTTAGTCGGATTTGAGCCGGTTTTACACAGATTTGAACACTTTTGAGTTAGATTAAGTTTTGAATTGGATCCATACGGGTCTAGGTGAGAGCTGAACCAGTTCCAGCGGGATCTAAACTGGTTTTAGTCGGATTTGAACAGGTTTTAGTGGGATTTGAGTCGATTTTACACAGATTTGAACACTTTTCAGTTGGATTAAAATTTGAATTGGACCCGAGCAGGTCCAGGTGAGATCCAATCAGGTTCTAGATGGATTTGAACTGGTTTTAGTCGGACTTGAACAGGTTTTAGTGGGATTTGAGCCGGTTTACCTAGATTTGAACACTTTTCAGTTGAATTAAGATTTGAATTGGACCCGAGCAGGTCCAGGTGAGAATCAATCAGGTTCCAGATGGATTTGAACTGGTTTTAGTTGGACTTGAACAGGTTTTAGTCGGATTTGAGTTGGTTTTACACCTATTATATAGAACAAGTTTAGGGTTTAGGATTTTAGGTTTAGGATTAGGCTTAGGGTCTTAGGGTTAGGATTAGGATTAGGAATAGGGTTAGGAGTTGTGGGCGGAAAGAGGCAGAGCCAGGAAATGGAGTCCAGAACAGGACGAGCCATTACCCCGCCGGACCGGGCTGTCGCCCTGCCTCTCACTCCACCCACACACTCCCCCCAGGGATGGGAGGGAGGTGGGGGGGGAGAGGAGAGGAGGGCTGAAAGTGAGGTTTAAATTGGATTTGAAGCGGTTTTAGCTGGACCCAAACAGGTTTAGGATTAGGATTAGGGTCAGGAGTTGTGGGCGGAAAGAAGCAGAGCCAGGCAATGGAGTCCGGAACAGGACGAGCCATTGCCCCGCCGGGTTAGGGTTAGGGTTAGGGTTAGGGTTAGGGTTAGGGTTAGGGTTAGGGTTAGGGGGTTAGGGGGTTAGGGGGTTAGGTATTTGAAATTCTCTCGATGACCCTCCCTATAGCACTACAGTTGAGTGTACAGTTAGAGAGTCAAAGGCAATGCACTGGCCCACGCACGTCATCAGCAACTCTCCTAGTCTAAACAGACTTTTTGTATGTAACTTTATTTTGGGGATTTTACCCATAGAGACTTTTTGTTTTTTTTGGTCTATCACTTATTGAAGGCAGATTTATCGTGTTGATATTGTATTAATTGTCCTATAGAGACTTTGTTTTCCCTTTTTGACGTACTGATCTGGTATTTTTGAGTCTAATTTTTAAAGACACATCTTCAGTAGTGGACCCTGGAATCATCGGGTGTTTCGGCCATTATCACTAGACACCCTCATCCAAGGGCGGCCCCCCGAGGTTGATCAGACCTCGCGGTGTGTCACAGTTTAAGTTTTAGGTTCTACTTTTAGGTAGGTAGGTCCCTAGTACATATCGAGGTTTTTGTGTTTGAAGTAGGCCCCGGTTTTGGGATTTTGAAGTAAGTTTTTCAGGTTTAAATATATAATTTTGAGGTAAGTTTAAAGGGTTTCCCCTTCACGTATTTATGTTCTCCGGAATACAGGTAGGTCTTGAGGTTTCCATTCCAGGTTCCAGGTAAGTAATCCGTAGGTCTCGGGTTAAGGTTTTTGTATTTAAGGTCAGGAAGGGTTTAGACCAGGTCAGGGCTAAGATTCACAGGTTAGGTAGTCACAACCAAGCAAGTACAGCGTCTAAGGATTGACTAGCAGCACTTAGCAGGAAGTTATTAAGGATCTCAGGAAAAGCCCCCATCCCATGAAACGAGCCGGACCAGCCGTGTCAAAGCATTGCCTTCCGGGCTGTCCCAGGAAAAGAGAAACAGGGCCAGCCCCGACTGAGCGTTGCCTCCCGATCTCCTAGAAGGCCCATCCCAGAGATCCCAACTAAAGGGTGAACATCAGGACCAGCCATGTCAAAGCATTGCCTTCCAGATGTGTCCCCAGAGCTGGAGACTAAGCCTAAAAGCTAGTCTAAAATGCGGAGTATCCTCGGCCCGGACCCCTATTGGGTGAGGGGATAAGAATTTGGGAGTTGAAGAGGTCCAATTCGACGTGTGTAGTGCAGATATGCTGTTGAATGAGTAGGGCTAGTCCCCGTAGAAGACTGGGCAGCATTTAAGGTCCTGATGCCCTGGACCACCACACCCACAGTGCTGTCCTGTAGTCGGAACATGGGGGCTGCATACTTACCACCCTACTCAGCTACTGACTGTTCGTTAACACCGCTAGGTATCCCAGTCAGAGCCCCAGTTAGGGTCCGTGTGTAGGTTGTCTCTCTCCGTTGTTGAAGGGTCCAGAGTGTCGGACAGGCCCGATTCAAGGCTAGGTCCCAGATCCCTCAGTGTCACACTCCAAAAGTTCATCCGGACCAGCCATGTCAGAGCATTGCCTTCCGGACAAACCTCAGAGCTGGGATTAGCCGAGACCAGCCCCAGTCCGGCCTCCACCATTCCGGTTCCCATGACACCGGGCCAGAGGTCCATCCTCCCGGCATCGGGGCCAGCCACGCCGGCGCTACCGTCCCACAATACCAAGAGGGGTAGAGAGATCAAGGCCAGCCGCGTCAAAGCGCTGCCTCCAAGATCCCTCCAGGACCCCGGCCCAGGCATCCCCCCTCGGGGAATCACGGACCAGCTACGACAAAGCATAGCCTTCCGTGACCCCGTCAGGGTTGGAGAGACCAGAGGCGGCAGCGCCAAGACGCAGCCGACCCCAGCATCCCAAGACACCTGGGTTGTCAGACAGGCCCGATTCAAGGCCAGGTCCCAGATCCCTCAGTGTCACACTCCAAAAGTTCATCCGGACCAGCCACGCCAGAGCATTGCCTTCCGGACAAACCTCAGAGCTGGGATTAGCCGAGACCAGCCCCAGTCCGGCCTCCACCATTCCGGTTCCCCATGACACCGGGCCAGAGGTCCATCCTCCCGGCATCGGGGCCAGCCACGCCGAAGCGCTACCGTCCCACAATACCAAGAGGGGTAGAGATCAAGGCCAGCCGCGTCAAAGCGCTGCCTCCAAGATCCCTCCAGGACCCCGGCCCAGGCATCCCCCCTCGGGGAATCACGGACTAGCTACGACAAAGCATAGCCCTCCGTGACCCCGTCAGGGTTGGAGAGACCAGAGGCGGCAGCGCCAAGACGCAGCCGACCCCAGCATCCCAAGACACCTGGGTCTGTAGACATCTCCTGTGCCCCATACACCGCTCGACTACAGGAGATGTTGTGTCAGAACTTCCTGTGCCCCATACACCGCTCGACTACAGGAAGTCTGTGTAAGTGTTGTGTAGAAGATACGTACCATCCACGGTGTTTGTGTCGCTTCTAGGTAACGCGTCTCCGTAGCCCAGGTACTCAGAAGAGTAGTCTGGTCATGTGTTTTGGGTGGCAGTTAGTCAGGGGGTCATTCTCTGACATGCGAGTCTGTGTCATGGTTGCGTTTTAGTTTTTGGTTCTCCTGGGTTCCCCTTAGGGTTTAGGTAATCAATTTGTCCCGGAGGAGATGGCCGTTGACGTGCCGATCGTTTTGATATATAACATGTTCTGGTTCTGTCTAAATTTGTCTTGTTTTTGAGGTTTTTTAATTCCATTTCCTGGTTGAATTTGCATAAATTTGCATCTCATTTGCATATTAGTAAAAAACGTAACACAGACTCTTATTGTGATGTCTAAAATCCTTTTTTAATGTATAATTGTCTATATTACATCTGTATTGTCCTATTTTTAAGGTTTTTTCCAATTTATTTCGAAATTGGTTTTGCATAAATTTGCATATTAAGTGAAACCATGACGTAGACTTGCATGGTGGTGAATGGGGTTATGGGTAACAGCTCCATTGGCTTAGTGTATGCAGGCTATTGGCTGAGCACTACGTCCAATGTAAGACCTGTCCCAGTGCAAGACTTGGGCTGCAGCAATTATGTTGTAACTCCATACTTGTCCACCAGGGTCAAAATCTTGTCCCAGCACAGGACTCGGGGGTGCAGCAATTATGTTGTAGATCCATTCTTGTCCACTAGGGTGAAAACCCTGTGTCCGGCCTTCTGGTTAGTCACAGTGTGCTCAGTCTATTGGCTGAGCACTGTGTTAAATGAAAACCATGACCTAGTGTGAGACTTGGGTGTGCAATAGTTGCACTGCACTACCATCCTTGTCCACCAGGGTCAAAATCCTGTGTCTGGCCTTCTGGTTAGTTGCAGTGTGCTCAGTCTGTTGGCTGAGCACTGTGTTAAATGAAAACCTTGTCCTGGTGTGTGACTTGGGTGTGCACTAGTTGCATTGCACTACCATCCTTGTCCACCAGGGTCAAAATCCTGTGTCTGGCCTTCTGGCTAGGCGCAGTGTGCTCAGTCTATTGGCTGAGCACTGTGTCAAATGAAAACCTTGTCCTGGTGTGTGGCTTGGGTGTGCACGAGTTGCATTGCACTATCATCCTTGTCCACCAGGGTCAAAATCCTGTATCTAGCCTTCTGGCTAGGCGCAGTGTGCTCAGTCTGTTGGCTGAGCACTGTGTTAAATGAAAACCTTGTCCTAGTGTGTGACTTGGGTGTGCACCTGTTGCATTGCACTACCATCTTTGTCCACCAGGGTCAAAATCCTGTGTCTGGCCTTCTGGCTAGGCGCAGTGTGCTCAGTCTGTTGGCTGAGCACTGTGTTAAATGAAAACCTTGTCCTAGTGTGTGACTTGGGTGTGCACTAGTTGCATTGCACTACCATCCTTGTCCACCAGGGTCAAAATCCTGTGTCTGGCCTTCTGGCTAGGCGCAGTGTGCTCAGTCTGTTGGCTGAGCACTGTGTTAAATGAAAACCTTGTCCTAGTGTGTGACTTGGGTGTGCACTAGTTGCATTGCACTACCATCCTTATCCACCAGGGTCAAAATCCTGTGTCTGGCCTTCTGGCTAGGCGCAGTGTGCTCAGTCTGTTGGCTGAGCACTGTGTTAAATGAAAACCTTGTCCTAGTGTGTGACTTGGGTGTGCACCAGTTGCATTGCACTACCATCCTTGTCCACCAGGGTCAAAATCCTGTGTCTGGCCTTCTGGTTAGGCGCAGTGTGCTCAGTCTGTTGGCTGAGCACTGTGTTAAATGAAAACCTTGTCCTGTTGTGAGATTTGGGTGTGCACCAGTTGCATTGCACTCCCATCCTTGTCCACCAGGGTCAAAATCCTGTGTCTGGCCTTCTGGCTAGGCGTAGTGTGCTCAGTCTGTTGGCTGAGCACTGTGTTAAATGAAAATTTTATCTTAGTGTAAAATTTGGGGGTGTAATCATTACGTTAAGGTACACTAGGGTCCAAATTGTACATTTTAATTCCAAAAGTAGGTTTGGATTTCTAGTGGAGTTTTAAGGTTAGGGTTAGAGTTAGATTAGTTTTTAGGTTTATGGTTAGTAAATTATGTGTCAGATACTTACCTTTGTCAGTTGTAGAATTAGTATCTGTGTATCTAATCTTTAGGTGTAGGGATCCAAAATTCTATATAATTTAATTAGGTCTAATAATCTTGGTATTTAATTACAATTAGTATTTAAGTGTTGGGATTTTGGTAGGTTTAGTATTAGGGTTTAGGGTATGTATATGTTTAGGGTTAAGGTAGAGTTAGGGTAGGGTTTGGGTAGAATATGTTTCTGGGGTTTGGATTTAGGGTTTTAGGTTGATTTAGGTTAATGGGGGGGTGGAAAGAGGTAGAGACAGGCAAAGGAGTCCCGTAGTGGACAAGCCAATGCCCCGCCTTTTCGGGCTGTTACCCTTCCTCTTTCTCCCCCCACGCCCCCCTATTCTAGGGAGAAGCGAGGGAGGAGAGAAGAGGAGGGTTGGAAGTGGGATGTGGTCGCCTGTTAAATCCTAAGAGTTAGGTTCAGTTATTTATAGTCGGGGGAAAAAATCTCATTGGAGACTAGTCCCTTAGTTTTTTTTGGACTTTTGTTTATTGCCATCCTTCCACGTCCCATTGTTCTGAGGGTATCTTCTTTGTGTGAATCCCTTGTTTGCTGGATGTCTGTTAAAGTCCGGGTTTTTATCCTCCGTAATGTTCATGAAGGTTTTATATTGTAGTAAAATGTATGTTGGGGTTACTGTATGTATTGGATCTTGTATGAGGGTTTTCTTAAGGGGGTACTAGGTTTTAGGGTTAAGTTTAGGTTTGGTTTGGGTTTTAGGTTTTAGGGTGAAGTTTAGGTTTAGGATTTATATGGGTTTGGGTCTTAGGGTTAGGTTTGGGATAAGTTTAGGTTTTGGGGTTGGGAAAGTTTAGGGTTCAGGATTAGTTTAGCGTTTAGGTCTTAGGGTTAGGGTAAGTTTTAGGGTTAGGAATGATTTTGGTTTATGTCGTAGGGTCAGGATTTAGTTTAGGGATAGGTTTGTGTTTTAGGGTTAGGATTAATTTAGGTTTAGGTCTTAGGGTTAGGGTTAAATTTAGGTTATGTTTGGGTTTTGGGGTTAGGGTAATGTTTAGGGTTGGGGTTAAATTGGGTTTAGGTCTTAGGGTTAAGATTAGGATAGTTTTGGGTTTTGGGGTTAGGGTTAGGGTTAGTATTAGTTTAGCGTCAGGCCTTAGGGTTTGGATTAATGACGCGTTAGGTGTTAGGTTTAAAGTTTAGGGGTAGGTTGGGTTTCAGGGTAAGGATGAGTTTTAGGGTTAGAATTGATTTTGGTTTATGTCGTAGGGTTAGGATTTAGTTTAGGGATAGGTTTTGGTTTTAGGGTTAGGATTAGTAAGGATTAGTAAAGGTTTAGGTCTTAGGGTTAAGTTTAGGTTGGGTTTGGGTTTTAGGGTTAGGGTAATGTTTAGGGTTAGGGTTTTTTTAGGATTTTAGGTCTTAGGGTTAAGATTAGGATAGTTTAGGGTTTTGGATATGTCGTAGGGTTAGGATTTAGTTTAGGGATAGGTTTGTGTTTTAGGGTTGGGATAGATTTAGGTTTAGGTCTTATGGTTAAGATTAGGACAGTTTTAGGTTTTTTGGGGGGGTAGGGTTAGGGTTAGTATTAATTTGGCGTCGGGTCTTAGGGTTGGGATTAATGACGCGTTAGGTGTTAGGGTTAAAGTTTAAGGATAGGTTCGGTTTCAGGGTAAAGATGAGTTTAGGGTTAGGATTGTTTTTGGTTTATGTCGTAGGGTTTAGGGTTAAGTTTAGGGTTAAGTTTAGGGTTAGGGTTAATTAGGATTTAGGTCTTAGGGTTCAGATTAGGATAGTTTTGGGTTTTGGATATGTCGTAGGGTTAGGATTTAGTTTAGGGATAGGTTTGTGTTTTAGGGTTAGGATTAATTTAGGTTTAGGTCTTAGGGTTAGGGTTAACTTTAGGTTATGTTTGGGTTTTGGGGTTAGGGTAATGTTTATGGTTAGGGTTAATTTAGGTTTAGGTCGTAGGGATAGGTTTGGGTTATAGGATAAAGATGAAGTTTAGTGTTTAAGCTTGTTTTAAGATTAGGGTTGGTTCCTAGAGTTAGGTTTTAGGGTTAGTTTTAGGTTTATAATTAAGGATTTATTATAAGTGGGAGGGGAGAGAAGAAGATTTCTGGAAGTCAGGACTGTATTTGATCATAGCTTGGTCATTGCTCTTTAATAGGAGATGATGGAGGAATCAGTATGGGTTGAAATCATGACTTTCAGGTCTTGACATTTGTCCCATCTATATCGTCATTTTCCTCTTTACATCTTTATTAATAAAGAACAATAACACAATGTAACAACAGGAACTATTTACAATGGTATAACAATTATAATAATAAACTTATGAAGTAGAACCTTGTTCATTGAGTCCTTGTGGGAATTTGGAGTTGAGTTTCTTAATCCACTTCCATTCTTCTTTCCTTCTTTCCCCTGTGGTCCACGTAGGTTTATGTGTAAGGCCTCTAAGGGATAAGTTCCTTACTCCGTGTCTTATGAAGTGTTGTATTAGGTGTGTGCCAGTTTTCTTGCCCCTTTTGATGTTGTATATGTGGTGTGATCTTCGGGTGGAGAGTGCGTTTCTTGTTTCGCCAACATACTGGATGCAGCAACGTTTACAGGAGATGAGGTAAACACAGTTTTTTGTATTCAGCGGGATATATGGGATTTTGTAAGTGGTTTTGGTTATTCTGTTCCTTACTGTATTTATGCCCCTTAATGGCTTTGGGCGTAACATTGGTGGGTGAAGTTTTGCCCTGACAAGAATGTCTTTTAGAGTTGGATTTTTTCTGTATGCCGAAATTATTTTGAAGGAAGAGCCAAGGTTGGTGTTGTTTAGGGAGTTTTGAAAATTACGTTTTATTTGATAATTAATTTGGGTTGCTTGGGTGGAGTATGTGGTGATCAAGGGGATGAGTTGAGGGTTGGGTTGAGTATCCTGTTGAACCTGGGGTTGTGTTTGCTGCTGGGTTGTGAAGGTTGTCCGTTTTATAGTTTTGAGTAGGGATTTGGAATAACCCCTTTGGCGGAGAGATTTAAAGAGTAGTTGGATGGCTTCTTCCCTGTCTGTTTCTTGGGAACAGATTCTATGGAAGCGTAGGAGTTGGGATTTGAGGATCCCTCGGAACACGTGTTTGGGGTGAAAACTACTCCTGTGGAGAAGGGAGTGGGTGTCTGTTGGCTTGAAATAGACTTTTGTGTCGAGGGTTCCGTCTTCGGGGAACCTAGGGCCTTTAAAAATCACTGTGTCCAAAAAATTGACCTCGGACCGGTGTATTGTCGGTTCCAAGCAGATCAGGGGGTGGTGGTTGTTTAGGGTATCCACAAAATCTTTGAAGTCTTCTTCGGAATGGGTCCAGATACCAAATATGTCGTCAAGGTATCTGTAGTAGCACGTAGGGTGTTTTGTGCACTTCAGAAATGCCCCTTCTTCCCAATCCGCCATGTAAATGTTCGCATAGGCTGGGGCAAACTTCTTTCCCATGGCTGTACCCTTGGTTTGCAGATAATATTTTGAATCGAATTCGAAATCGTTTCGCGTTAGACTAATTTCCAATAGTCGTAATAGGTATTTATCTGGACGGTCTTCTTCCGGGTATTTTGAAAGATATTTCTTGACCGCCGTCAGACCCAGAGGGATGTCAATGTTCGTGTACAAACTTGAAACGTCCATGGTAAATAGGGTGCAGGGTTCTTTAACCGTAATTTGTTTGAGTTTTGAAAGAAAGTCTTGTGTGTCCCGGATGTAGCTGGGGTGGCGGTTGGATATCGGTGTTAGGAAGTGTTCTAAGAATTCCGCGATTTGGTAGCTTTCGCTACCACAGTCAGAGACAATGGGTCGCCCTCTTGGGATCTTGTGTGGAATCGTCCATTTATCTGGGGGTTTGTGGATTTTGGGTAGAAGGTAGAAGATTCGGGGTCGCGGCGGAGTTTTGCCTTTCAGGTAAGAAACTTGTTTTTTGGTAAGTATTCCCTCCGTGTGCATATTTTTGAGAATTTCTTTCAGTATTTCAGCAGTTTTTGGAAAGATGGGTTCGGAGAGGGCTTTGTAATATACAGGGTCATTAAGTTGTCGCAAGGCTTCGTGGACATAGTCCGTTCTGTCCATTATTACTGTGGCACTACCTTTGTCAGCGGGTTTAATGATTATTGAAGTGTTTCTTTTTAAGTCTCTTAGTGCTTTTGACTCCGCTTGGGAGATATTGGGGGCGTCCGGTCGTTCTCCGATTTTCGCCAAAATCTGGTGATCCCGTTTCATTGTATCGATCAGTATTTGGGGGAGTTGTTGGGGTGTTGGCTCCCACGTAGAGGGAGGAACAAACCGTTTATCCGTTGGGGTTTTAGAGGGACCAAAGTACGTTGCCAGTTTGAGTCGCCTGTGATATTGTTGTAGATCCAACTGGAGGAATTTACTTCTGTTTTTTGTGGTGTTTATGTTTGGGCTAAAAGATAAGCCTTTACGAAGTAATTGGATTTGTGGGGGAGTGAGTTCAAAGTGTTCCGAAAGGTTAATAATTTCCTTGGTAACCAGAGGATCAGATTGTATTTTGGTCCCGCTTAGAACAAAAAATCACGCCAATGGTTCCACATTTCTTTAGCTGTTTGTGTGGACCAATGTATATGGTCTGGTTCGGTGGAGAAGAAAAATGTTGGTAGTTTTGGTAGGTGATTAGTAGTTTCACTAATCAGGTTGTTTAGTATTTTTATGTTGGCCAAAATCTTGTCTGGGAGTTTGTTTGAGGCATTGATTATGGGGATGAATATTCTAGCCTGAGGAAAGGTGCGAGTTGCTGTCGAAATTAGTTCCCTCAACTCCCTTTTAAGGTAGATGGGGTTCTTTTGTTCTCTGTTGTTAAGTCCAAAGCTAAGGATGGCTTGGGATACTCCATTGGATACGGTTGTTTTTGATAGGATATGTGTAGCGTGTTTTAGGTGGGCCCCCGGGTAGCTATCCACTTGAATCCTGTTGTCTTTGATCTTGGGAAGTCTGGATATATTAGAGTCTCCCATAATTATGATTGAGCGTTGTGGCTCAAGATCCCAGTATACAAATTTCTGGCCGAAATGTTCGTGAATTTGGAGTAGTGCCGATTGTTCAGGGTTTTGTTCTTGGTCCGGTGTAATAGGTAGAAAACTATCGCGGATGCTTTGGTTTGTTGATGTCAATATGGGTACCTCTGGACTGAGGAGTTCTAATCCGGTTTCTCTTAAATGGTTTTGCGGAGGAGTAATCTCTCCGGGGTTCTGGCCCTCCTCTGGGTTAAGTCTTGGTCTTTTTTCGGGATTGTGTGGTTGGCTATTGGGGTGGCGTTTGTTTGAGGGAGTACCTAGGGTTTCGTTCGTAGCCGTTAGTTCCAGAATTTCCTCTGTTGCCTTCCTGAGGGTTTCCGCCTTGACTCGGCGTAAATCTTTTTTACACCACTTTGTAGCCACTATAATTGCCTGTTTTATATCTGTTGTTTTAGACCGTTGAACAATTATGGTTTGGGCATCCGCTTTCAGGTACTTGTAGTGTTCCTGTAGGCTGTCCATCGTGACCCAGGTCCATGTCTTCGCATTGTGTGTTTTAATTAAATCCGTTACGGGTGAAGGGTTTAGTGGTCTCACTTCTCTTATCAATTGGTCTTCTAATTTTTGGAGTCTCGATGGTTTGGGTGAATTTGGAGTGGTGAGACTAAGATGGTGGGTCGCCTTGAAGTAGCGATTAACCGCTCTTGTCAGGACTTGGAAGTCTGACAGTTCTTTTGGAGCTGTCATGGTGATATCTGAAAATAGATGGGAGTGGATTTTTTATGAGGAGGTAGTATCATCACCTATATATATATATAAAAACAACTTTCACTTATACAATAGCGTTTATAGGAGAGTTCGTTGTTGGAAGCGCTGGCTAGTTAGGTATTTGAAATTCTCTCGATGACCCTCCCTATAGCACTACAGTTGAGTGTACAGTTAGAGAGTCAAAGGCAATGCACTGGCCCACGCACGTCATCAGCAACTCTCCTAGTCTAAACAGACTTTTTGTATGTAACTTTATTTTGGGGATTTTACCCATAGAGACTTTTTTTTTTTTTGGTCTATCACTTATTGAAGGCAGATTTATCGTGTTGATATTGTATTAATTGTCCTATAGAGACTTTGTTTTCCCTTTTTGACGTACTGATCTGGTATTTTTGAGTCTAATTTTTAAAGACACATCTTCAGTAGTGGACCCTGGAATCATCGGGTGTTTGGCCATTATCACTAGACACCCTCATCCAAGGGCGGCCCCCGAGGTTGATCAGACCTCGCGTTGTGTCACAGTTTAAGTTTTAGGTTCTACTTTTAGGTAGGTAGGTCCCTAGTACATATCGAGGTTTTTGTGTTTGAAGTAGGCCCCGGTTTTGGGATTTTGAAGTAAGTTTTTCAGGTTTAAATATATAATTTTGAGGTAAGTTTAAAGGGGTTCCCTTCTTCACGTATTTATGTTCTCCGGATTACAGGTAGGTCTTGAGCTTTCCATTCCAGGTTCCAGGTAAGTAATCCGTAGGTCTCGGGTTAAGGTTTTTGTATTTAAGGTCAGAAAGGGTTTAGACCAGGTCAGGGCTAAGATTCACAGGTTAAGTAGTCACAACCAAGCGAGTTACAGCGTCTAAGGATTGACTAGCAGCACTTAGCAAGAGGTTATTAAGGATCTCAGGAAAAGCCCCCATCCCATGAAACGAGCCCGGACCAGCCGTGTCAAAGCATTGCCTTCCGGGCTGTCCCAGGAAAAGAGAAACAGGGCCAGCCCCGACTGAGCGTTGCCTCCCGATCTCCTAGAAGGCCCATCCCAGAGATCCCAACTAAAGGGTGAACATCAGGACCAGCCATGTCAAAGCATTGCCTTCCAGATGTGTCCCCCAGAGCTGGAGACTAAGCCTAAAAAGCTAGTCTAAAATGCGGAGTATCCTCGGCCCGGACCCCTATTGGGTGAGGGGATAAGAATTTGGGAGTTGAAGAGGTCCAATTCGACGTGTGTAGTGCAGATATGCTGTTGAATGAGTAGGGCTAGTCCCCGTAGAAGACTGGGCAGCATTTAAGGTCCTGATGCCCTGGACCACCACACCCACAGTGCTGTCCTGTAGTCGGAACATGGGGGGCTGCATACCTACCACCCTACTCAGCTACTGACTGTTCGTTAACACCGCTAGGTATCCCAGTCAGAGCCCCAGTTAGGGTCCGTGTGTAGGTTGTCTCTCCGTTGTTGAAGGGTCCAGAGTGTCGGACAGGCCCGATTCAAGGCTAGGTCCCAGATCCCTCAGTGTCACACTCCAAAAGTTCATCCGGACCAGCCATGTCAGAGCATTGCCTTCCGGACAAACCTCAGAGCTGGGATTAGCCGAGACCAGCCCCAGTCCGGCCTCCACCATTCCGGTTCCCATGACACCGGGCCAGAGGTCCATCCTCCCGGCATCGGGGCCAGCCACGCCGAGCGCTACCGTCCCACAATACCAAGAGGGGTAGAGATCAAGGCCAGCCGCGTCAAAGCGCTGCCTCCAAGATCCCTCCAGGACCCCGGCCCAGGCATCCCCCTCGGGGAATCACGGACCAGCTACGACAAAGCATAGCCTTCCGTGACCCCGTCAGGTTGGAGAGACCAGAGGCGGCAGCGCCAAGACGCAGCCGACCCCAGCATCCCAAGACACCTGGGTTGTCAGACAGGCCCGATTCAAGGCCAGGTCCCAGATCCCTCAGTGTCACACTCCAAAAGTTCATCCGGACCAGCCACGCCAGAGCATTGCCTTCCGGACAAACCTCAGAGCTGGGATTAGCCGAGACCAGCCCCAGTCCGGCCTCCACCATTCCGGTTCCCCATGACACCGGGCCAGAGGTCCATCCTCCCGGCATCGGGGCCAGCCACGCCGAAGCGCTACCGTCCCACAATACCAAGAGGGGTAGAGAGATCAAGGCCAGCCGCGTCAAAGCGCTGCCTCCAAGATCCCTCCAGGACCCCGGCCCAGGCATCCCCCCTCGGGGAATCACGGACTAGCTACGACAAAGCATAGCCCTCCGTGACCCCGTCAGTGGAGAGACCAGAGCGGCAGCGCCAAGACGCAGCCGACCCCAGCATCCCAAGACACCTGGGTCTGTAGACATCTCCTGTGCCCCATACACCGCTCGACTACAGGAGATGTTGTGTCAGAACTTCCTGTGCCCCATACACCGCTCGACTACAGGAAGTCTGTGTAAGTGTTGTGTAGAAGATACGTACCATCCACGGTGTTTGTGTCGCTTCTAGGGTAACGTCTCCGTAGCCCAGGTACTCAGAAGAGTAGTCTGGTCATGTGTTTTGGGTGGCAGTTAGTCAGGGGGTCATTCTCTGACATGCGAGTCTGTGTCATGGTTGCGTTTTAGTTTTTGGTTCTCCTGGGTTCCCCTTAGGGTTTAGGTAATCAATTTGTCCCGGAGGAGATGGCCGTTGACGTGCCGATCGTTTTGATATATAACATGTTCTGGTTCTGTCTAAATTTGTCTTGTTTTTGAGGTTTTTTAATTCCATTTCCTGGTTGAATTTGCATAAATTTGCATCTCATTTGCATATTAGTAAAAAACGTAACACAGACTCTTATTGTGATGTCTAAAATCCTTTTTTAATGTATAATTGTCTATATTACATCTGTATTGTCCTATTTTTAAGGTTTTTTCCAATTTATTTCGAAATTGGTTTTGCATAAATTTGCATATTAAGTGAAACCATGACGTAGACTTGCATGGTGGTGAATGGGGTTATGGGTAACAGCTCCATTGGCTTAGTGTATGCAGGCTATTGGCTGAGCACTACGTCCAATGTAAGACCTGTCCCAGTGCAAGACTTGGGCTGCAGCAATTATGTTGTAACTCCATACTTGTCCACCAGGGTCAAAATCTTGTCCCAGCACAGGACTCGGGGGTGCAGCAATTATGTTGTAGATCCATTCTTGTCCACTAGGGTGAAAACCCTGTGTCCGGCCTTCTGGTTAGTCACAGTGTGCTCAGTCTATTGGCTGAGCACTGTGTTAAATGAAAACCATGACCTAGTGTGAGACTTGGGTGTGCAATAGTTGCACTGCACTACCATCCTTGTCCACCAGGGTCAAAATCCTGTGTCTGGCCTTCTGGTTGGTTGCAGTGTGCTCAGTCTGTTGGCTGAGCACTGTGTTAAATGAAAACCTTGTCCTGGTGTGTGACTTGGGTGTGCACTAGTTGCATTGCACTACCATCCTTGTCCACCAGGGTCAAAATCCTGTGTCTGGCCTTCTGGCTAGGCGCAGTGTGCTCAGTCTATTGGCTGAGCACTGTGTCAAATGAAAACCTTGTCCTGGTGTGTGGCTTGGGTGTGCACGAGTTGCATTGCACTATCATCCTTGTCCACCAGGGTCAAAATCCTGTATCTAGCCTTCTGGCTAGGCGCAGTGTGCTCAGTCTGTTGGCTGAGCACTGTGTTAAATGAAAACCTTGTCCTAGTGTGTGACTTGGGTGTGCACCTGTTGCATTGCACTACCATCTTTGTCCACCAGGGTCAAAATCCTGTGTCTGGCCTTCTGGCTAGGCGCAGTGTGTTCAGTCTGTTGGCTGAGCACTGTGTTAAATAAAAACCTTGTCCTAGTGTGTGACTTGGGTGTGCACTAGTTGCATTGCACTACCATCCTTGTCCACCAGGGTCAAAATCCTGTGTCTGGCCTTCTGGCTAGGCGCAGTGTGCTCAGTCTGTTGGCTGAGCACTGTGTTAAATGAAAACCTTGTCCTAGTGTGTGACTTGGGTGTGCACTAGTTGCATTGCACTACCATCCTTATCCACCAGGGTCAAAATCCTGTGTCTGGCCTTCTGGCTAGGCGCAGTGTGCTCAGTCTGTTGGCTGAGCACTGTGTTAAATGAAAACCTTGTCCTAGTGTGTGACTTGGGTGTGCACCAGTTGCATTGCACTACCATCCTTGTCCACCAGGGTCAAAATCCTGTGTCTGGCCTTCTGGTTAGGCGCAGTGTGCTCAGTCTGTTGGCTGAGCACTGTGTTAAATGAAAACCTTGTCCTGTTGTGAGATTTGGGTGTGCACCAGTTGCATTGCACTCCCATCCTTGTCCACCAGGGTCAAAATCCTGTGTCTGGCCTTCTGGCTAGGCGTAGTGTGCTCAGTCTGTTGGCTGAGCACTGTGTTAAATGAAAATTTTATCTTAGTGTAAAATTTGGGGGTGTAATCATTACGTTAAGGTACACTAGGGTCCAAATTGTACATTTTAATTCCAAAAGTAGGTTTGGATTTCTAGTGGAGTTTTAAGGTTAGGGTTAGAGTTAGATTAGTTTTTAGGTTTATGGTTAGTAAATTATGTGTCAGATACTTACCTTTGTCAGTTGTAGAATTAGTATCTGTGTATCTAATCTTTAGGTGTAGGGATCCAAAATTCTATATAATTTAATTAGGTCTAATAATCTTGGTATTTAATTACAATTAGTATTTAAGTGTTGGGATTTTGGTAGGTTTAGTATTAGGGTTTAGGGTATGTATATGTTTAGGGTTAAGGTAGAGTTAGGGTAGGGTTTGGGTAGAATATGTTTCTGGGGTTTGGATTTAGGGTTTTAGGTTGATTTAGGTTAATGGGGGGGTGGAAAGAGGTAGAGACAGGCAAAGGAGTCCCGTAGTGGACAAGCCAATGCCCCGCCTTTTCGGGCTGTTACCCTTCCTCTTTCTCCCCCCACGCCCCCCTATTCTAGGGAGAAGCGAGGGAGGAGAGAAGAGGAGGGTTGGAAGTGGGATGTGGTCGCCTGTTAAATCCTAAGAGTTAGGTTCAGTTATTTATAGTCGGGGGAAAAAATCTCATTGGAGACTAGTCCCTTAGTTTTTTTTGGACTTTTGTTTATTGCCATCCTTCCACGTCCCATTGTTCTGAGGGTATCTTCTTTGTGTGAATCCCTTGTTTGCTGGATGTCTGTTAAAGTCCGGGTTTTTATCCTCCGTAATGTTCATGAAGGTTTTATATTGTAGTAAAATGTATGTTGGGGTTACTGTATGTATTGGATCTTGTATGAGGGTTTTCTTAAGGGGGTACTAGGTTTTGGGGTTAAGTTTAGGTTTGGTTTGGGTTTTAGGTTTTAGGGTGAAGTTTAGGTTTAGGATTTATATGGGTTTGGGTCTTAGGGTTAGGTTTGGGATAAGTTTAGGTTTTGGGGTTGGGAAAGTTTAGGGTTTAGGATTAGTTTAGCGTTTAGGTCTTAGGGTTAGGGTAAGTTTTAGGGTTAGGAATGATTTTGGTTTATGTCGTAGGGTCAGGATTTAGTTTAGGGATAGGTTTGTGTTTTAGGGTTAGGATTAATTTAGGTTTAGGTCTTAGGGTTAGGGTTAAATTTAGGTTATGTTTGGGTTTTGGGGTTAGGGTAATGTTTTAGGGTTGGGGTTAAATTGGGTTTAGGTCTTAGGGTTAAGATTAGGATAGTTTTGGGTTTTGGGGTTAGGGTTAGGGTTAGTATTAGTTTAGCGTCAGGCCTTAGGGTTTGGATTAATGACGCGTTAGGTGTTAGGTTTAAAGTTTAGGGGTAGGTTGGGTTTCAGGGTAAGGATGAGTTTTAGGGTTAGAATTGATTTTGGTTTATGTCGTAGGGTTAGGATTTAGTTTAGGGATAGGTTTTGGTTTTAGGGTTAGGATTAGTAAAGGTTTAGGTCTTAGGGTTAAGTTTAGGTTGGGTTTGGGTTTTAGGGTTAGGGTAATGTTTAGGGTTAGGGTTTTTTTAGGATTTTAGGTCTTAGGGTTAAGATTAGGATAGTTTAGGGTTTTGGATATGTCGTAGGGTTAGGATTTAGTTTAGGGATAGGTTTGTGTTTTAGGGTTGGGATAGATTTAGGTTTAGGTCTTATGGTTAAGATTAGGACAGTTTTAGGTTTTGGGGGGGTAGGGTTAGGGTTAGTATTAATTTGGCGTCGGGTCTTAGGGTTGGGATTAATGACGCGTTAGGTGTTAGGGTTAAAGTTTAGGATAGGTTCGGTTTCAGGGTAAAGATGAGTTTAGGGTTAGGATTGTTTTTGGTTTATGTCGTAGGGTTTAGGGTTTAGTTTAGGGATAGGTTTGGGTAAGGTTTTAGGTCTTAGGGTTAGGGTTAAGTTTTAGGGTTAGGGTTAAGTTTAGGGTTAAGTTTAGGGTTAGGGTTAATTAGGATTTAGGTCTTAGGGTTCAGATTAGGATAGTTTTGGGTTTTGGATATGTCGTAGGGTTAGGATTTAGTTTAGGGATAGGTTTGTGTTTTAGGGTTAGGATTAATTTAGGTTTAGGTTAGGGTTAGGGTTAACTTTAGGTTATGTTTGGGTTTTGGGGTTAGGGTAATGTTTATGGTTAGGGTTAATTTAGGTTTAGGTCGTAGGGATAGGTTTGGGTTATAGGATAAAGATGAAGTTTAGTGTTTAAGCTTGTTTTAAGATTAGGGTTGGTTCCTAGAGTTAGGTTTTAGGGTTAGTTTTAGGTTTATAATTAAGGAATTATTATAAGTGGGAGGGGAGAGAAGAAGATTTCTGGAAGTCAGGACTGTATTTGATCATAGCTTGGTCATTGCTCTTTAATAGGAGATGATGGAGGAATCAGTATGGGTTGAAATCATGACTTTCAGGTCTTGACATTTGTCCCATCTATATCGTCATTTTCCTCTTTACATCTTTATTAATAAAGAACAATAACACAATGTAACAACAGGAACTATTTACAATGGTATAACAATTATAATAATAAACTTATGAAGTAGAACCTTGTTCATTGAGTCCTTGTGGGAATTTGGAGTTGAGTTTCTTAATCCACTTCCATTCTTCTTTCCTTCTTTCCCCTGTGGTCCACGTAGGTTTATGTGTAAGGCCTCTAAGGGATAAGTTCCTTACTCCGTGTCTTATGAAGTGTTGTATTAGGTGTGTGCCAGTTTTCTTGCCCCTTTTGATGTTGTATATGTGGTGTGATCTTCGGGTGGAGAGTGCGTTTCTTGTTTCGCCAACATACTGGATGCAGCAACGTTTACAGGAGATGAGGTAAACACAGTTTTTTGTATTCAGCGGGATATATGGGATTTTGTAAGTGGTTTTGGTTATTCTGTTCCTTACTGTATTTATGCCCCTTAATGGCTTTGGGCGTAACATTGGTGGGTGAAGTTTTGCCCTGACAAGAATGTCTTTTAGAGTTGGATTTTTTCTGTATGCCGAAATTATTTTGAAGGAAGAGCCAAGGTTGGTGTTGTTTAGGGAGTTTTGAAAATTACGTTTTATTTGATAATTAATTTGGGTTGCTTGGGTGGAGTATGTGGTGATCAAGGGGATGAGTTGAGGGTTGGGTTGAGTATCCTGTTGAACCTGGGGTTGTGTTTGCTGCTGGGTTGTGAAGGTTGTCCGTTTTATAGTTTTGAGTAGGGATTTGGAATAACCCCTTTGGCGGAGAGATTTAAAGAGTAGTTGGATGGCTTCTTCCCTGTCTGTTTCTTGGGAACAGATTCTATGGAAGCGTAGGAGTTGGGATTTGAGGATCCCTCGGAACACGTGTTTGGGGTGAAAACTACTCCTGTGGAGAAGGGAGTGGGTGTCTGTTGGCTTGAAATAGACTTTTGTGTCGAGGGTTCCGTCTTCGGGGAACCTAGGGCCTTTAAAAATCACTGTGTCCAAAAAATTGACCTCGGACCGGTGTATTGTCGGTTCCAAGCAGATCAGGGGGTGGTGGTTGTTTAGGGTATCCACAAAATCTTTGAAGTCTTCTTCGGAATGGGTCCAGATACCAAATATGTCGTCAAGGTATCTGTAGTAGCACGTAGGGTGTTTTGTGCACTTCAGAAATGCCCCTTCTTCCCAATCCGCCATGTAAATGTTCGCATAGGCTGGGGCAAACTTCTTTCCCATGGCTGTACCCTTGGTTTGCAGATAATATTTTGAATCGAATTCGAAATCGTTTCGCGTTAGACTAATTTCCAATAGTCGTAATAGGTATTTATCTGGACGGTCTTCTTCCGGGTATTTTGAAAGATATTTCTTGACCGCCGTCAGACCCAGAGGGATGTCAATGTTCGTGTACAAACTTGAAACGTCCATGGTAAATAGGGTGCAGGGTTCTTTAACCGTAATTTGTTTGAGTTTTGAAAGAAAGTCTTGTGTGTCCCGGATGTAGCTGGGGTGGCGGTTGGATATCGGTGTTAGGAAGTGTTCTAAGAATTCCGCGATTTGGTAGCTTTCGCTACCACAGTCAGAGACAATGGGTCGCCCTCTTGGGATCTTGTGTGGAATCGTCCATTTATCTGGGGGTTTGTGGATTTTGGGTAGAAGGTAGAAGATTCGGGGTCGCGGCGGAGTTTTGCCTTTCAGGTAAGAAACTTGTTTTTTGGTAAGTATTCCCTCCGTGTGCATATTTTTGAGAATTTCTTTCAGTATTTCAGCAGTTTTTGGAAAGATGGGTTCGGAGAGGGCTTTGTAATATACAGGGTCATTAAGTTGTCGCAAGGCTTCGTGGACATAGTCCGTTCTGTCCATTATTACTGTGGCACTACCTTTGTCAGCGGGTTTAATGATTATTGAAGTGTTTCTTTTTAAGTCTCTTAGTGCTTTTGACTCCGCTTGGGAGATATTGGGGGCGTCCGGTCGTTCTCCGATTTTCGCCAAAATCTGGTGATCCCGTTTCATTGTATCGATCAGTATTTGGGGGAGTTGTTGGGGTGTTGGCTCCCACGTAGAGGGAGGAACAAACCGTTTATCCGTTGGGGTTTTAGAGGGACCAAAGTACGTTGCCAGTTTGAGTCGCCTGTGATATTGTTGTAGATCCAACTGGAGGAATTTACTTCTGTTTTTTGTGGTGTTTATGTTTGGGCTAAAAGATAAGCCTTTACGAAGTAATTGGATTTGTGGGGGAGTGAGTTCAAAGTGTTCCGAAAGGTTAATAATTTCCTTGGTAACCAGAGGATCAGATTGTATTTTGGTCCCGCTTAGAACAAAAAATCACGCCAATGGTTCCACATTTCTTTAGCTGTTTGTGTGGACCAATGTATATGGTCTGGTTCGGTGGAGAAGAAAAATGTTGGTAGTTTTGGTAGGTGATTAGTAGTTTCACTAATCAGGTTGTTTAGTATTTTTATGTTGGCCAAAATCTTGTCTGGGAGTTTGTTTGAGGCATTGATTATGGGGATGAATATTCTAGCCTGAGGAAAGGTGCGAGTTGCTGTCGAAATTAGTTCCCTCAACTCCCTTTTAAGGTAGATGGGGTTCTTTTGTTCTCTGTTGTTAAGTCCAAAGCTAAGGATGGCTTGGGATACTCCATTGGATACGGTTGTTTTTGATAGGATATGTGTAGCGTGTTTTAGGTGGGCCCCCGGGTAGCTATCCACTTGAATCCTGTTGTCTTTGATCTTGGGAAGTCTGGATATATTAGAGTCTCCCATAATTATGATTGAGCGTTGTGGCTCAAGATCCCAGTATACAAATTTCTGGCCGAAATGTTCGTGAATTTGGAGTAGTGCCGATTGTTCAGGGTTTTGTTCTTGGTCCGGTGTAATAGGTAGAAAACTATCGCGGATGCTTTGGTTTGTTGATGTCAATA
Source organism: Rhyacichthys aspro (assembly GCA_036850595.1). Taxonomy (NCBI): domain Eukaryota; kingdom Metazoa; phylum Chordata; class Actinopteri; order Gobiiformes; family Rhyacichthyidae; genus Rhyacichthys; species Rhyacichthys aspro. The sequence goes on along the minus strand of JAWCTZ010000928.1, from coordinate 860 downwards.
TGGGTACCTCTGGACTGAGGAGTTCTAATCCGGTTTCTCTTAAATGGTTTTGCGGAGGAGTAATCTCTCCGGGGTTCTGGCCCTCCTCTGGGTTAAGTCTTGGTCTTTTTTCGGGATTGTGTGGTTGGCTATTGGGGTGGCGTTTGTTTGAGGGAGTACCTAGGGTTTCGTTCGTAGCCGTTAGTTCCAGAATTTCCTCTGTTGCCTTCCTGAGGGTTTCCGCCTTGACTCGGCGTAAATCTTTTTTACACCACTTTGTAGCCACTATAATTGCCTGTTTTATATCTGTTGTTTTAGACCGTTGAACAATTATGGTTTGGGCATCCGCTTTCAGGTACTTGTAGTGTTCCTGTAGGCTGTCCATCGTGACCCAGGTCCATGTCTTCGCATTGTGTGTTTTAATTAAATCCGTTACGGGTGAAGGGTTTAGTGGTCTCACTTCTCTTATCAATTGGTCTTCTAATTTTTGGAGTCTCGATGGTTTGGGTGAATTTGGAGTGGTGAGACTAAGATGGTGGGTCGCCTTGAACGACTTACCGCTCTTGTCAGGACTTGGAAGTCTGACAGTTCTTTTGGAGCTGTCATGGTGATATCTGAAAATAGATGGGAGTGGATTTTTAGGAGGTAGTATCATCACCTATATATATATAAAAAACAACTTTCACTTATACAATAGCGTTTATAGGAGAGTTCGTTGTTCGGAGCGCTGGCTAGTTAGGTATTTGAAATTCTCTCGATGACCCTCCCCATAGCACTCCAGTTGAGTGTACAGTTTATAGAAGTCAAAGGCAATGCACTGGCCACCACGTCATCAGCAACTCTCCAAGTCTAAACAGACTTTTTGTATGTAACTTTATTTT